>JAUPFN010000023.1:13169300-13371324 GCA_036924255.1 Apodemia mormo
TCTACGACAATTTGTAATTTTTTTTGGTAGTTACTGGTATTGTTTCCAAGGGTTAATAATCAACAGTTATCTCAAAATTTTGTCAGATGACGCTTTATGATATGAGCGACCAAGTTCTACTCGGGTATAATTAGTCTCTTCTCGGCTTTGAAAAAAAAATATAAAAATTATTATTGAAAAAACTAATCAATAGATTAAAAATTTGGTCACTAACTTGGGATCGAAGCCGCAGCCATCGGGCGTAAAAGACCAAACCTTTCACTGTAGGTTATTCACACGCCCACAGCAGCTGGTGGAAAATCTTATTGTGTGAAAAAAACGGAACATTTTCTCAAAATGAGACTAAATCAGATTAATATTGCAACCCCTCTAGCTCTATTTTGCAAATTAAAAAGAAATATCTTCCGTATCCTTGAAGGGGTAGGCAGAGGTACAACAAGTACACCCACGACTAGCCGAAGATACTTGGTCCCACAAATGTGATAGGTGGCAAGCCTATCGCCAACCGGGCACTTTCCGATCCCGGGCAACATTGTTTTTATCAGAAAATCGAAAAAAAATATTTTAAAAAAATAAAAAAAATATTTAAAAAATGTGCAAATCTTCAAGAAAATAAACAATGTATTATTAGAAACACATTTTTTACTTTCTTGAAGATATGCACATTTTAAAAAATATATATTTAAAAAAAATGCATATTTTCCTTTCTGCACTTTAACTGTGCCAAATTACACACACCACCGTTTGCGTAGGACCTACAACATCTTTTTTCGACAATTACCTACGCCGTAGGTAATTGTAAAATGCATATTTTCAAGAAAATAAACAATGCGTTAGGTATTCGAATCACATTTTTTATTTTCTTGAAGATATGCTATCTTTCTTGAAGATATGATATAAAAAAATATATTTAAAAAATGCATATTTTTAAGATAATAACCAATGTATAACTAGATTCATATTTTTTCTTTTCTTTCTGCACTTTAACTGTGCCAAATTTCACACACCACCATTTGCGTAGGACCTACGACACCTTTTTTCTACGTAGGTAATTGTCGAAACCTACAAACTTTTTGCTTCATGTATAAATACGTAGTGTAAAAACTTACAAATGTTACTTGTTTAATTGTATAAGATTCATATAAATTAAATACGCGATTAATACCTGTATACATTTTTCAAAAACCACGATTTTACAAAAAATCGTACATAGTTCGGTTACCTAGAAACTATTCCATACTATTAAATGCTTGATCGAAATGGCGAACAAACTAATGAATATCAAATAAACAATTTCTTTTATCTTACAAAAAATTAATAACAAGAAATACTGATAGGAAATGAAACCGATTATAGCAGCCAGTTACCGGAAAACGTTTACACTTAGCCATTTTTTGCACGTTGCTTGCTAATGCTTATAATTTATTGATTTTAATTGGTTACCGTCATGAACATGTACTAAGAAAAAGACAACAACATTGTTAAATGATATTTTTGAGTGATAAGCAGCAATTTATGTTAAAATCAGATAAAAATTATAGATTTTTATCAATCGCCCCAATACGAGCCAATGCGTCAATACAATCGTACGTCGCATCTGCCTGACTATGCATTTTCTCATATTCAAATTCAAGTATTCTTTGTTTCGCAGGCTAGTCTACACTTGATATAAATCTTATATCAGCATCCCTATCATCAAGTAACATTCTCTAGGGCCCCGTTGATCGAATGGTTAGAGACTATGACTAATCATTAACCAATCGATAAGACTCGCGGTTCGTTTAGCAACAGAGACAACCGTCTGTATTTCTGAAATTACAGTTCCTTTCTTGTTACGTATAGTGTTTATTGTAAAAATAAATAAAATAAATAGGTATATTTATTTTATTGACTTTTAAATACACGTTTTGCTAGTTAAACTTATGAATCTTAGGTAGATACATAATTGAACATTTTTTTAGTAGATTAATAAGATTATCTCACAGATATTACTAAGCTCTGATTGAGATTATAAACATTTTACACGGGTAGGTCCCTACCTCTTGAAGAATAACCATCTGCCTTTATTTCACGCAGCTCTTATAAATGCAATTGATGGGCCAAATATCATTCTCCACATGGCTGGCAACACACCATTCACATCTATGGTGAAAAGTCTATAGAGAAAATCACGTTTCCATAAGAAGATCCATTCAATTGTTTACTGCCTTGTGTGTAGGTATATGTGTGTTTTTGTGGGTGTTTGTGTCTGTGTGTGTGTGTTAGGAGTATTACCACTAGCAAAATTATTTAGTTTTTGGTAACAATTTTCTAAAAAATTCCTCTTACATAATATACTTACTTAACATAAATTAATTATTTAAGTAAGTGCTTAGTAAATAAGAAGAAGCAGAATACTGCCTGAATAGAATCCAAACTATTTTATCGTAGGTAACAACAATATAATTTATCCTCTTGGCACAGATTACAATAGTCCAATTAAACACAACGACATTGACAACTAAATTCTACTAAGTATCTCTACATAATTGGCTGCCATTACGAGTTCTATACTATGTCACTTTAACAAAATGGCGGACGGCGCGCTGCAAAATAAATACGCATAGAAATGGATATTATATCTTCATTATCGTGAGGAAGGGCATTCATATGTCTGAATGTGCGAGTTGAAATGGTTTGTATTTTATCACTAATACGCTGCTACTGGCTTATTATACGTTTTGTAAGACATTGTAAATAGGTATTATGTGAGCTGCTAAATGGAAATGAAAATTTAAATCATTTTTCTTTATTCCGCGTATAATATAAACTACTCTCCCATTCCCATGGATCATGTAAAACTCTTAACAAGCAGGACCAAATCATGTTATGTTATCAGATCGCTAATAATTAAGTCGATGCTTTTGATTCCGAATTTTTACATATTTTTATTAGAATATGAAAGATTAACAAAGATCACAACGCGTATGTGAAGAGTATAGGAACCGGGGAAGACGAAGACTGATATATTATGATCAGATTGATCGGGCGCAGTCCGAAAGTGGTGGCAGAATTCTTCACAACAGGCGTGATTGTATAAAGAGTGTAATGAATATGGAGGAAGCGAGACAAGTCTGCACGGATTGTGATGTAAGGCACTCGGTACTATCTGCTACCTTGTAAGAGATCTGAAGTGAAGGTAATATAGAAGTATGTGTGTAGGTGAAGAAAGAGGCAAGACGGGGTCCCTTAAAAGCTGTCATATCATAGATATTTTAACTTTTCCCTCTTTAAATTTTTCTTTGTCTTGTTTTTAGCTGAAAGGTATAAGAATATAGTCCAAGCAGTTGCCAACAAAAAGCATAGGGAGCGAGTATAGGAACAAAAATGGACTTAATTGGTTTTTGGACATCAGGCAAACAATAATAATCGATCGGTCTGACGATCTGTAGCTCGGGCGTCCCCGCAGTCTCCAGACTAGTCCCCAACAGTGTAACTTCGAGGTGTGTGTCTCAGGTCCGGAAGTATAGCGCCTCGATTCACTGCCGTCTTCACACCTACTTCACTCACTCTATTAAATGAAAAGGACAAGGTACAGGCATAACGTTGTACTGCGGCAGCACTCCCCCTCGATGAAAGTAGACCTCGCCAACATCAGAGGTTAGATTCTAATCTCGCTGCAGTCCATTTCCACCTGGAGACTCATAAACTATGTATCTTGTTCCTCACGGAGACACAAATAAGGTGCCCGTCTGATTTGGCGTACTTAACCTATCCCGGCTACACCCTGGAGCATAATTTTAAATCTCGGTCAGATGTGTGCGCATACGTCCGTGACGACATGTGCTTTCGGCGTCTCCGGTATCTAGAAGACCCTCGCTTCTCCGTACTATGGACACTGGTGGACACAGGCCTAGAGAAGCTTCTCTATGCCTGTGTCTATCGAGCGCACAGCGTAAACCAGGAGACGATCGGACTTACAGAGTACCTAAGTGAGGCGGCGGATGCTGCTCAGCACAAATACCCTTCCGCTCAGCTAATGCTTCTGGGGGATTTCAATGCCCACCATCAGGAGTGGCTATACCAGTGCACTGACCTCGCTGGGAGAGAGATGCGCAAACTCGCTGTAGCATTAAATCTCACCCAGCTGGTTCAAGGAACGACGCGAGTTCCTGACGTTGAGAGCCAACAGCCAATTGCTTGTATCTTTTGCTGACTACGGATCCAGACCGCTACTCGGTGGCGATTTCCTCGCCCCTTGGCAGCTCCAATCACTGGTGAAATCTGTATCTGTCTACTCGTCGCCCGATCTCAGTCCCAGGGTCTCTCGGCGCATGTGGCGATACAAGTCAGCAAATTGGGACGAGATGCGTTCCTTCTTTGCGCCTTATCCCTGGCGGCCTGTCTGCTTTTCTTCTGAAGACTATGCCAGATATGCCGGCTTGGGTAGATGCTCGACATCGCAAGGCCAAGGACGTGTCGGCGAAGAAGAAAGCCTTCAACCGGGCCCCCAAGTCCTGCAAAAAGGCTCTACTGAAAGCTCGATTTGACCACGTATTGGGAACAAACTGGCTTCATACCCCTCAGGAAGTAAAGCTTTTTAGTACCTTGCAAAGTCGATTGAATCGAATTTCTGCCGCCCCTCACTTCCTCCACTGCTAAAACCGGATGGGACGCTGGCTCACACCGCCGTAGAGAAAGCGAACCTGTTCGCTACTCCATTCGCGGAAAACTCGCGTCTGGATCCCACCAACGCGAAACCACTCAGTCTACCTGGATGCGAGGTGAATATGCCGGAAATTCGCATCCGTCAAACTGAGATTCTTAAAAAGCTGCGGAATCTGGACTTGAATAAAGCCAATGGCCCTGATGGGATTCCAGCCATAGTACTGAAAACCTGTGCGCCTGAACTCGCTCCTGTGTTGACACGCCTCTTTCGCCTTTCGATGACGACTGAAAAAGTGCCGAAATCATGGAAGCTTGCCAACGTGCAGCCTTTGCCCAAAAAAGGCAGTCGTGCCAACCTCTCCAACTATAGGCCAATTTCAGTCACGTCCATACTCTGCAAGACTATGGAGCGTGTACTGAACAACACTTATGGCACACCTAGGAGCCAACGATCTACTGAGTGACCGCCAATACGGGTTTCGCCGAAATCGGTCTATTGGGTATCTTCTAGCGTATGCCACCTACATTTTGAGTTCGGCCATCGGGAAGCATGGTGAGGCACTAGCTGTCTCCCTTGATATCTCGAAGGCCTTTGACAGGGTCTGATATGATAGTCTTATTGGCAAGATTCCATCGTATGGTCTGCCTACTGGTCTCTGCACCTGGAACTCAGATTTTCTGAGTGGCCGATCGATTAGAGTAGTCGTCGACGGCTGCTCGTCCAACCAAATGGCTATAAATGCCGGAGTCCTTCAGGGATCAGTTGTCTCCACTTCTCTATTACTGCTACACATTAACAATCTGCTGAAGCCCGGTATCTATGGGTACGCAGATGATAGCACTGTTGTGGAGAGTTACGTATCCAGTGCGCAGGCCAGTACGGCATAGATCCGGTTTCTCAGAGAAGCAATGGTCGATCGTATGAACCTGTCATTACAGGCAGTCTCCGATTGGGGCGATGCTAATCTGGTCAAGTTTAATGCAACCAAGACCCAGGCGTGTCTATTTTCCGCTAAACGGAGTCCGTTCCAAGTATCTCCGTCTTTCCAGGGTGTGGCCGTGCCGATAGCTGACCACCTCGTGATCCTTGGTATCACGTTAAGGCCTACTCTCAACTTTGGTTCTTACATCGATTCTAAAGCCCAAGTTGCCTCAAAAAAGCTTGGTATTCTGGCGAAGGTGAGACAGTATTTTAATTCGGGACAGTTGCTCAACCTTTATCAAGCACAAGTCCGTTCGTGCATGGAATACTGCTCTCACCTCTGGGATGGATCCGCTAAATACCAGCTGGAGACACTTGAGGCGATAGAGAGACGTGCCAAGAGGCTCATAAACGACGATGATCTGATAGGCAAAAAACTCCAGAGCCTCGCTCATCGCCGCAGAGTGGATAGTTTATCGGTTTTTTACCGGATACACTTTGGAGAGTGCGCTGCGGAATTGCACGACTTAATTCCGCCATCCCCGTTTTTCTATCGATCGTCGAGGCGCACAGATTCTAGGCATCGTTATATGGTGGACGTTCCACGTACCCGGACAAAGCGGTTCGACTCAACATTCTTCATTCGAACCGCAAAGGACTGGAACATGCTTCCTGAGTCTGTGTTCCCGGAAGAATACAATCTGGGGATCTTCAAGAGAAGAGTGAATAGGTACCTTCTAGGGAAGTGCGTTCCATTTTAGGCCTCAGCTTACCATCAGGCGAGATCGAGGTCAAGCGCTTACCGATAATTAAAAAAAATCTGTAGCTTGTTCAATTTTTTTAGAAATTATCTTTTCTTATTTTTTTTTCTTTGTGAAATTGTTGCGTTAAATAATTCTACAAAAAAATGATTTTGAATAAAATGTTTCACCATTTAAAGGTGTTTTTATCACTAAAACATAAAAAAGGTCTGACACAGCTATTCTTAACAAAACTATTATTAGACCACCCTCAGAATATTTATTGCAATTCAAAATTTTCTATATAAGGTGTAGACAAAAGTAAATGTCAAAATTTGTTTTTTTTTTCTTTTCTTTTTTAAATAAAATTGTTTTGGCACATTAATACGCCAAAAAAGCGCTTGTACAAAAAAAAATGGACAACTTACAAATCGCCAGACCGATTGATTATTATTTGTCTGATATCCAAAAGCAATAAAGTCTAAGTTTGTTTGTATACTCGATCCCCACCCTTTTTGACGATCCCCATTTGCACTATCATGATTCTACATAACAAGTTTAGTAGTGAACAATTGTCGTCGTTTGTTTACTGCACAAATATTATGTATAAATAGACGGTTAGTGGTTACTCTACCTTTAGTATTGCATTATGAAGGCATTTACTTCCACTAGAATTAATGTAGATGGAGTTTGAATTAAAAATATGAATGCAGGGCTCTATTCGATTTAAATATTTTAAATAAATAAAAGGCTACTATTATTACAAACATTTTTCATTTTTTATACAAATACTTATTAATTATCTAATAATAATCATATTTTAATTCACAAAAGTTTTTCTTGTAACAGTAAAATATTTCCGTATAGAATGTGGTTTACTGACTTCATCATGCAAGTTAGGTGAAAGAAATCTCACAAAAACCATTATATAATATTCGTGCACAATTATTTGTGTACAAAATGGAGGTATGTCACAATAATTATAAATAAGAACCAACAACATGTCCACAAATACAAATGAATCGCCTAAAGGATATCGTACTCCATTTACATAGCAATCGGTTTAGACAACAATAAGACATAATTAATGAGCGCGCCCTGTATCCGTCCGGATCATTGATAATAAATTATATTATTACATTTGGAAACATTTAAAATAAATTAATGAGCATCTCCTTGGACTTCAGATGGATAAAAACACATGTGGCATCGAATAGATAAGCGTTTTGTCTATCATATAGCCTACGACTTAGCAATACCTGATAATGAACGAAACAAAACAGTAGAATTTCGACCACAGGGCGAGCACTAGTTTTATTTAGTATCCTGAATAATCAAGGCACGATACTCGAGAATCGAGATATTGCCTATTTCCTATACAAATAATTAAAATTGAAGAGTCTGTTTATAGTATCAAAGTAACCGCTTTTTACTTAATGCTATGAACATATACACGTTACACACATACATATATCTTCACGCCAGTCGCCAGATATCTTACGGGATAGGCAGAGAGAACCGAGTGCCATGAATCACGATCCTTGCAGGCTTGTCTCGCTTCCTCCACATTCATCACTCTCTTCATGCACACACGCCAGTTGCGAGGACTCTTGACACCACCGCTACATATACCAAAATAACATTTTTCTCAATTTTCGTCTATCTATTTATTCCGGCTTATCTCTACAATGGCAGGACTGATTTTTATAAGACCTTCACTGGCAGATAGCTGATACAATAAGGAGTAACTTAGGCTTCTTTTATTTTAGAAAATTTCCACGTGCAGCTAGTTATTATGTAAATTTTAAATTAAACAATCAATTTAATCTGATAAAATATAAATATAAAATACATATAGTTTTGGTTTGTTTAATACTGAAATTATATAAATTATATAATAACTAATATTTTCCTTTGTTTTTCTATGGATGTCTGTAACACCATTGATAGCAAAGAAGCAGATGTCTCTCATGATGGAAAAGAGATCCGTAGCCCTAGCCTATAGGCTGGATGACCGAGCTTTACTCGGCATTATTTTGTAAAACGACGTTTTCTAAAAGTGAAACCTAGCTACATCGATTTATCACCCCCGAAACCCGCTGTATACTAAATTTCATGGAAATATTTGCAGCCGTTTCAGATTACAAAGTAGTAGTAGTATCTTCACGCCCGTACCCCGAAAGAGCTAGGCAGAGGTACAATAAATGCACTGACGACTAGCCGAAGGTGCTAAGTGCCACAATGTGACAGGTGGCAAGCTTACCGCCAGCCGGGAATTTTTCCCAATTCCGAGCATAGTTGTTTTTATCAGAAAACTGAAACACACACATACACACACACACATATATATATATATATATATATATATATATATATATATATATATATATATATATATATATATATATATATATATATATATATGTGTGTGTGTGTGTGTATATATATATATATATACAATCGATATCAAAGCCAAAAATATATTTTTTAGAATTTTTGTCTGTTTGTCTGTATGTATGTCCGGGGTAAACTCAAAAAGTACTGCATGGATTTACTTCAAATTTTGCATGAATATTACTAACAGATCAGGTTAACATATAGGCTACATATTATCACGCTATCGCCTACGAGGGAGGTGCTGTGCGGAGTAAACGAAGTGCGCGCGGATGAAGTTGCTGGCAACAGCTAGTCTATAATAAAGTTATTTTGTTTTTTTGTTCAGTTAAAGTCCCTGGCGAGTATAGGCGGGTACTCCAATATTTTTCAGGTTTTTCTTAACTTCGCTTAATTTGATCAGTTTTCTCCGGCCATTTTTTAAAATTCATCTATAAATCGTTTTTTTGGGGCATCTTCTGGCTCTCTTGCCACTTGAACCTGACCAATTTTGTGATCAATTTTGTCCACCTTTCATCAATCAATCTTGCCACATATTTAACCCAATACCACTTCCGATATTTCATGTCGTCGTTGATACGCAATACCGCGTAACTAACGACAGACAATACCGCGTAACTTAGATGTGGCAAATTTTACAGGAGAACGAAAAAACTGTAAATCTTCCCAATACTAATCGAATACATGTCTTAACTTTTAGCTATTTAGAAAAGTGAGCTTATATAATAATATCTTGGTCTTGGTCGAGCGAATAATAATTGAAGTGAAAACTTCTTTAGGCGCGTTGAGCGTTTTGGTAGAGGGTAAAATGCTAATGATAATAGTATATCTATAGCTATGTTTTGCATATAGTTTTAATTACTCTCAACTTAATAGTTCCGTTTTCACTTCTATCGGCAGTCCCACGACTGCTACTGTTTTTTTTATACACAACTCGCTTACTCATCAATCATCATCATATTGCACCACACACACACACACACATAGAGAGAGAGACGGACACACAGGGTCACACACACGCACGCACATACAATATTTAATGCATATAGATATTAATGGCATGTGTATTAGGGAATTTTATTACTACCTATTGTGTTTGTGATATTTTATCAAATTATCATTCATTCCAATTTCATGTTTTGTTCTTTATTTAATTTGTTCAAATCTTAAAGTTTTTGTCTTAGATTTTGGTTCTATTATTGTTATTATTATTTAATTTTTGTATTTTAAATTTTATTCGTTTTTATTTTTCAATAAAATTTAATGTTTTTATTTAAATTTAAGCTGACTAAGCTCCGAAAGTCAAAATTGTTGTGTGTACGAAGTAGTAATCCGTAATTGGCTTATGTTTGATGTAAAATAATTGTATTTTATCTTATTGTTAAAAATGCTGTGGATTAATTGGTAATAAATAAATAAATAAATAAATAAATAAATAAATAAATAAATAAATAAATAAATAAATAAATAAATAAATAAATAAATAAATAAATAAATAAATAAATAAATAAATAAATAAATATCTAATTGAATCCAATCAATATTAAGCAAAAAAATATATCTTATATATAAAATTATCGTGTCACAATGTTCGTTCCCGTACTCCTCCGAAACGGCTTGACGGATTCTAATGAAATTTTGTGAGCATATTGAGTAGGTCTGAGAATCGGCCAACATCTATTTTTCATACCCCTTAATGCTAAAGGTAGTCCATCCCTAAATTTTTTATTATATTATATTTTTAAGATAAAATTTTTTGTTTTTATTTTTTTTATGATACTGCATTAAAAATATATACAACCCTTAATTTTCAACCCTCTACGATCAACCGCTATTTTTTGATTCAATAATTTATATAGCAAAACAACGTTTGCCGGGTCAGCTAGTCATCATATAAATACAAATCTATAATTTGATACTTTTGTACTTTCGCGGTATATATATATATACTGTGAGTTATGCGGTATTGCAGTATCAACGACGTTATGCTCTATCGCATCAACTAACTTCGGTTCTTTTTCGTATCCTTCTGATTTTTGCTTATCCTTCGTGACTAATACTCAGGATATTCCTTTCCATAGCACGCTGAGTATTCTGTATCCTGTCACTTGAATAATTATTGAATACCCAAGTGTTCCATATATGTCATATGGAACACTTGGGTATTCAATAATATTCAATAATCGCTGCAGAGTAGCAGCGATCTGTCCATAACTTTCTTTTTCAGGTTTAAAGGTATTTTTGATTACTATATCACTACATAGTATAAAACAAAGTCGCTTTATCTGTCTGTCCCTATGTTCCTATGTATGCTTAAATCTTTAAAACTACGCAACGGATTTTAATGCGGTTTTTTAATAGATAGATTGATTCTTGAGGAAGGTTTTAGTATACAAATGTTTCAGATATTCCCACGGGAACAAAAGCTACGCGGGTGAAACCGCGGGCAGGTCGCTAGTTATTAATAAAGTAATCAAAAATACCTTTAAATACAAATACCTTTAAATACAAAGAACATCGCGTATACCAGCCAAAATATTAATGATGTGTTGTTATCCGTGCGGCGGATATTAATGCAACTTGCATAAATTTAACGATGACCTTATATTCCAAACCGAAACATGACAGTGACTTGAGCGCTGACTATTGTAGCAGGAATAAGTACGGAAGTGTTTTTCCATCTCTATTCCTTCCACTTGTTAACGCGTTTTTGTCTAATTCACCTAATCAATAACGACCAATTTCTATTCTACCATTCCTCTCAAAAATTCTTGAAACGGCAATTCATAAGCGTCAAAATTTATTTTGAGCCATAAAATGTTAAGTAATTACCAGTCTGGATTTAGACCTGACCACGGCACCACCACAGCTCTTCTTAAGGTCATCAATGATTGTAGAGAAGCAATTAGAAGTTACGGTGTTAGTCGTGGTTTTCCAATGCATTTAATACCGTTGACCATAAGATCCTACTTACGATATTAAAGCTTGTTGGTTTTTCTTCACACGTAAGGGAATAGTTTTCTTCTTATCTTCGGGGTCGTCAGCAGACAGTGCTTACGGGAAGCCCTTCCGACTGGTGCGATCTGTCTGCTGGTGTACCTCACGGCAGTACACCAGCAGACAGATCGCAGCAATTTTTTTTTGCAAGTAGGTAATCCTGCCTCGCGCGCCTATATACACACACACACACACACACACACACAACTCGCACTGACTGTTCGCAATATCACTCGCAACTGCTAAACACTCGCACTACCGCTAATCAAAATGTAAACCGGGCATTACTAACGCGGTAAATAGAAAAAATGAGGACTTACAGCATATTTTAATTTGGTCTCGTAATTTTGGGACAACCGTCAATACGACCACATATCAGGCTATTATTATTTATCAGGCAATCGGATCACGCAAGTTGATCTCAATGTACCTATAATTTTAAATAACTCACTTTTTCAGCTCGCATGTCAAGGACCTGGGGCTTAATTCACATAATTAAACGGCAGACAAGTCAAAGCGATTAAGACTCTCTCACAGTTTCTTACATATTATGCCACATCGTAGCACGTCTCGACATTCCATTGTGTTCATATGTGTAGGAGCCCTAAGCGCATTGACTCAATTACGTGAATTGAGGGGCTGGGCTTAATCATAGACGTGTGTCCCGCATATTACGGGAGTGAGATTTGAGAACTCTGTATAGACTGAAGAACTTTTAGTCTACTTCTACAAAAATCACATTTATTCAGACATTGGTACTGCCGATATTTGAGTAATAATTTCAAAATATTAGGGTTTTGCAGTGCCAGATTTATACTCTACCGTTCGCGCAATTGTCTTAAAAAGGGGTCCAAATTTTTCCTTCACATATTAATATGTAGAAAATGATTTTTTGTAATGCATCACTTCAATTACACGTACTTAATGTCTGTATTTACAGCTGTCTTTAAACAAACCTGTTGCTATAATTGGAATCCATTTTATTTATTCAATATCATTAACTTTTTTAGCTTATAATATTTTATATTATAATTCGATATAGTCAAATTAATCAAGCTTGTTATTAGTTGCGTTTATGTCATTGAGGGCGTCATGGGAGGTGGCTAGTATTCGTCAAGTTTCACCTGGTCGTCAGCCACTCAAAATCGCCACGAATCAGATGTCTGACTAATGCGCATGAACCGGTTCTGCTCAAGGCTGTTACGTTTTTGTTAGACTCCTTGAAGACGTCACGTCTACCGACAAGGTTTTGGATCTAGGGTTTATAAGGGGCCTGTTAGTTACATTAAGACAGTCAAGTGTGAGTTGAATCTGAATTAGAATTTGAAAAATTTTAATTTAACAAAATTAATTGTTGGTTACTTATTTGCAAAAACGGGATAAGCCAGAATATATAAATACAGTCCCCCTCTTCCCCTCCCCCGATTAAAGTTCCGCAGTTATCATAGTGGTCGTAACAGCACCGAAATATCTGGAAAAACCTCTTCGACTAATCGCGGCAAGATCCCGTTAATTCTTAAAAGTTCGTTTGAAAAAAGCCGCGAAAACTTAAAAGTATATACTAAAGACACACATTGCTTTTAAATATTTTCGTTATTGATACCAGAAAATTTTTAATATATTTTAAGATATGACTAACTCCTCTGGATCAGTGACCCGAAATGAGTCCTGGCCTTCGAGCAGTGCTCATCACCTCTATTCGCACGATATAACGCAATGTCCCACCAATAGGCTAGTTGACTAAATTTAAAAAACCGTATAACAATATACATTATTAGGTATATAACTGCACGATGCACTAACTAACGATGCACTATATACATGAAAAAGATGCACTATATAGACGGAAAAGATACACTGTATAGACGGAAAAGATACACTATATAGACGGAAAACGTGCACTATATAGACGGAAAAGATGCACTATATAGACGGAAAAGATGCACTGTATAGACGGAAAAGATGCACTATATAGACGGAAAAGATGCACTATATAGACGGAAAAGATGCACTATATAGACGGAAAAGATGCACTATATAGACGGAAAAGATGCACTATATAGACGGAAAAGATGCACTGTATAGACGGAAAACATACACCATATAGACGGAAAACGTGCACTATATAGACGGAAAAGATGCACTATATAGACGGAAAAGATACACCATAAAGACGGAAAAGATGCACTATATAGACGGAAAAGATGCACTATATAGACGGAAAAGATGCACTGTATAGACGGAAAAGACACACTATATAGACGGAAAACGTGCACTATATAGACGGAAAAAATGCACTATATAGATGGAAAAGCTACTATATATTTTGAAATGGAACCCCAATAACATTAACATATGTACCTACCTAATCCTCAAAGGGGACTGTAAGGTTATTTCTTGGCTAGACGATTAAATATGCGAACTTTAATGCCTAGAATTTTTATTCACTATAACATTACTTTAATTTATGTAGCCTTCATTGTCAATTTTTACTTCTGATACGTCAAAATTCATATTTTGATGTTTTTCTATACTAATACTATAAAGGTAAATTTAGGTTTGTTTGTAAATTTTATTCACTTTATTTACACTTTTTCTAAATCTATTTAAATACATTTATAGTTATAACATTATCAAAAACCATAATATTACAAAAATAAATATAAAAAAAATAGATTTCCCGCCGTGTGAACTTTGCAGCTAAGCCGCCGGAGACCAAGATGACAGAGAGTCTCCTCACACGGTCGCCGTTTGTATCTGGCCCTTGATCCAGCTTAGTTGGGAGGGAGAGCCTTCTTAGATGTTGATCGAGGCTCTTTGCTTGTAACGTTAGAAACTTTACCTTTATGGATGATGGAGGAAGAGGATCTCCGTCACAAAGGAAACTGACACCACATTTCTTGTAACTCAAGAAAACTGATGAGTCAAAGAGGAATTTAAATAAAATACAGCACTTCACCAAACGTATATTAGTCACAAAAAAATTAAGTCCGGCACAGTCAAGATTTTAAGGAACTCCCAGCGCGCATTGTCACCCTGTCGTAGAGGCCCACGGCTCAGACCCGAGAGATCCACAGCTTCTAGTGAAGCCAGCGTCCCAGAATTCGCTGGCTGTCACTGTTCACGGCGTAAGCCCTAGGAGGCCCACAGTATCTGGTCCAGCTTCTTACCATGCACTGCCTTCGAAAGCCCACACCATCAGTTTCGACAGTGATTCAGCACTAGAACACAATAATGACAAGCATTCACGCTAATGCGGCAAGAATAGATAAGGCGTTGGTACCAAACAACCGGGCGAGACGTTGCAGTACTCTACCGTCTAGTAGTCATAGCTAATAGCCTTTTACGAACTGCTTGGCAGAATGTCAGAAGGTGTGTTTTTGAAAAGGGACCCGCACGTGCATAGGCTAAAATTTACCAGACCGCGCAATTTTTGTAAAAAGAGGTGAGTTCTTACCTACTAAATTTTCACTACACGTGTTAATATACCTTTTTTTATATCATAAGATAGCAAACAAGCAGATGGGTCTCCTGATGGGAAGAGTCAACCATCGCCTATAGACACCAAAGATGTTAATGGTGCGTTGCTATCTTGTGGCGAGGTCTAATGCCACATGCATAAGTTTACCGGCTACCTTACCCTCCAAACCGGAACACGACAGCGACAAGCACTGACGCTATTGCGGCAGGAATAGGTAAGGCGGTGGTACCAGACCCGGGCGAGACAATGCAGAACTCTACCACCTAGTAGCCACGATGGTAGTGACTCGATAGCCAATCGGTTGCCTTTTACGACCTGCCTAGCAGAACGGCAGTTGGCCTATTCTACAAAGGAGGCCGGGACCAACACGGCGAAGATTTATATACATCAGCATACCTACAGATTTTGTATAGGTACAAGGCGATTTGCAAAAAATCGTAAAATTTATTTAAATTAACAAATAAATTAAAGCTAATTAGTGTATGTAAGTAATAAATTAATCACCAAAAATTAAATATTTACGCTTCACCATAAACCATTAATCAATATTTCATGCGATGTTTTATTACATCTATACAAATAAACAAAATTGGAATGTCTGTTTGTAACATTAAAAAACCGCTTTTTACGAAATGTATACACGGTACATATACCAAAACAACATTTTTTACCATTTTTGTCTGTCTGTCTGTTAGTTCCAGCTAATCTCTGGAACGGCTGGACCGATTTTGACGGAACTTTCATTGGCAGATGACTGATGTAATAAGGAGTAACTTAGACTACTTTTATTTTAGAAATTTTTCCACGCGGACGAAGTCGCGGGCACGGCTAGTTATTTATATAAACCCATTATCAAATAGTGATATTATATAGATTTTGAATTTAGATTTTCAATTCAGTAAATTCGAATACATTTTGTATTCAAATTTTTAGATATTTTAAACAAGTTTAAACAATTTTTCAATTAGCTGAAGCAGATGTTTGGCGATTGCTTTTGATTTTATTCCTTTTATATTGTTTTTATATAAAATTCTTCAGATTTGCAATTAACTTTCGACATTTTTATGATGATTTTATTTAAGTCAAGTAAATTAATTATTGCACACTACGTTGTGCTATAATAATATTGTTGTAACAGCGATATTTTTGCGAATAAACATTTTATTAATAATTAATTCTAGACTATCAGTTTTTACCGTTTATTCTAAATACGAATTCAATTAAAAACCAGCCAACTAGCATTAATTTTGCTAGTAAAACTAGTGTTTGATAAATTGTTGTAATATTTTTATTTGACAGCTGAGCAAACATGGCGGCCGATCGGTTATAAACGCGCGGAAGTAGGTACTTTTTTTTAGTGTCGATAAGAAAGCGCTAGACCACGATCTCGCCTTATAGTAAGCTAAGATGTGGACTAAGATGGATCGCGCTTCCCTAAAAGGTACCCGTCCACTCTTCTCTTGAAGATCCTCAGATTGTACTCGTCGAGGAACACACAAACCACAGAATACTTAGAAACTAACAAAAGTCAATGTTCCATACAAGTAATATTAGAGCACAGCACACACAACACTTCTCACGGACGCGATATCTCGAACTGGTACGGAACAAACTGTACCGAACCATTCTAAGATATCGCGTCCTTGAGAGGTGTTTATGTGTGCGTTGCTCGAATATCACATGTATGTAGATTGACTACTGTCAGTCTCCAGTATACTGTGCACAAACTCAGGAAGCATGTTCCAGTCCCTTGCGGTTTGAATGAAGAATGTCGAGTTGAACCGCTTTGTCCGGGTACGTGGAACTTCCACAATAATATGGCGATGCCTAGAATCTGTACGTCTCGACGATCGATGGAAACGTTGAGTAAAAGAGGCCCTGGTTGTAGATGGTAGAGATCGATAACATTTTTTGTCATCCGGGATTGGTTAACATTGGTATGTGTGTGGCGATGTGGATGGTAATGTAAAATCACTTACCATCCATAAGTGGTAATCAATTATCATTCATTACCATTGCTAGCATTTTGTTACCGCCCTACCAATTCCTATTGCAATAGCTGAGAAATTGTCACAGTTATGTTCCGGTTTAGAAGACAAACAGCCGGTACACTTAGTTAATTTTCATTATGTCCCTGCCGAACCAACAACATAATAATAACATTAACAACTTTTTGTAAGGACGAGCACATTTATCTATATTAGATAATAAAAATGAATATTTCTGAAACGTTTGTACGTTTGTATAACCTTGGTTTTTGACTTCTCGCTACGTATGTAGATAAGGAAGTTACTGATTTTGCCCCGATTTTCAAAAATCGAGTTTTTACTACATCTTCACGTTTTGAGGTCCTTTCCGAATATTTTCACGATGACGTCAGTGTGTCTACATGTATGTATGTGTGTGTGTGTGCATGTAAACATCAATAACTTTTGAACGGCTTGACCGATTGAAACGTGGTTGATGGCATGCGATTAGATTCCGCTTAACTTAAACTTTCTAAAAATTTTTACCATTTCAGTCCAAGAGATTTTGGGAAATTTTGAAAACCTCAAAAAAATTTCGCTGTAACAATGTTTTTTAAATATCTTCCAGATTAGTGCACCAATTGAGTACAAAATCTAATCAACTGTATTCTTCAAAAAGGTACGTCTAATGCATAAATTGCATCAAAATCGGTTTATCCGTTCTGGAGATATCGTTCACGAAAAATTTTGAAAAAAGTGTTTTTTCGACATATATTTGATATTTGATAACTAATCATTTTTTGACCTTCTTCAATATTGGAGTACTTAAAAACTACGTAAAATACAGTTTCAAAAATCAAAATCGAATCAATGTTTCAAAAGTTACAACTTTTTAAATATTAATATTTTGTTTTCATTTTATTTTATTTTATTTTATTTCATTTTATTTTCTTTCCATCAGGAGACCCATCTGCTTGATTGCTATCTTATGACATAAAAAAAAAAAAAAAATTGTTGTTTAGAGAAAACTTACTTAATATTTTTAAAATAACTTTTTAGGCTAATATACCACTTGACTTAAAAATCTAATCAGGTTTTCTCACTAAGAAACTGCGTCAAATACCGTAAACTGAATGAAAATCGGTTGATTTATTTGGGATTTACCAATACCGTTTTTTTATTTTACTTTATTTTTCAGCCTATAGATTATTTAGCTAAGAAAACATTATAAAGCTCAAAAACTGCGTTGCATCACATCCGAAAGATCAAAATCGATCATCGTTTCCATAATATACAGCTTCTTGAAAATGAAATTACTGTCATTTATAGCAAAATTTACATTTTTGAACTCTGAAAACATACAGACCTTTTCTTGACAAGAACAGCTTAGATATCGTTTTGTTCCTTTTAAGCTTAAAATACCTAAATATAATGGGAAGTTTCAGGGATGACCGGCAAAGTCAACCGGTATATTTTTACTATTTTCATTACTGTCAAGAAACGGTTTGTGTAAAAGAAAATACTTAAAAATCATACGTGATTTTTGAACGAATGTGTAAGACAGACGATAGTGGGAAGGAATTTAAACATACTGATAAAAACAACTAACCACAAAAAATCGTTTCTTTTTGCCTCTACGTGGTCGTACTGTAAATGAGAGACTTTGTCTCTTTATTTTAACCCACACATACTTTAAGCATTTGATAATTGCCTAACGAATAATTACCTACAGAAAAATATGTTTTTTTATGATCGCGGTTATGATTTATATGATGGTGGCCGCGTTAGAATCCGGTGGTAACCCTAAAAAAATCGACTTGTCAAAACTGATTGTAAATAATAAAATATTCCTTGAATTGGTTAATAAAATGTATCTCAATATTTCAATGTAAATAAAAATAGTTTGATAAAATTTCAATTTAACACATTTAATTATTAATGTAAATTATATCTAGACATATGTAAATAAGTGGTATATAAATTCTGAAACTACATAGAATATGATATTTTTGAAATATTTGCATATAATATCATGATAAAATATACTGGTAACTTTGATTATTATAATAATTTCTAACACCCATATTCTTGCAAATAAATATTTTTCATTTTATTTCACGGTGTTTCTTTTCCTTGGTATGGGAAATTGGTACATATACTTCATATTTATGTAACAAGTTTGGTATCGACTAAATTGCGGCTATTACGGGCTGCGTACTAATATGACGCAATTTACGACAGTATAACTGATAGAGATACATTGCCACTAGCGGCAATTGATATTCTTCGGTGTTGTTCCGAGTCCCCTTTAAACAATAGGCCATCCGCCATTCTGCCAGGCAGTTCGTAAGAGGCGAATGATTGGCATACATGTCATTATTATCGTGACTACTACGTAGTAGAATTCCGCTCCGTCTCGCTCGGGTATACGCTACCACCGCCTTATCTATTCCAACCACCATAGCGTTAATCCTTGTCATTGTATTCTGATTTGGAGAGTAAGACAGCCGGTAGACTTATATATTTAGCATTGCTATCCTGCATTACCAGACAAAGACGCTCCATTAACGTCTTTTAAAATAATCGATGGTTTCTCTTCCCAACAGAAGAGCCATTTGCTTGTTTGTTATCTAATTATATATAAAAAAAACTTCCTAATTTATAACGGGAGATGGCATTCCAAAATTTTTTGAACTAATTGGCACTGAAGATTTTTCTTACCGACAGAGTTTCTTATACAGATTTATTCAAATTAGATTCTATAGAGATTGTTAGTTTGTTATCGAGTTTAAAATTCACTTCGTGAGATTCAAACTGTTGCAATCACTTTAAAATGCTTCGGTAATTAGTTACTGTGTTCAAAATCGATCGAAAATTCATTTATTTTGTAATACGCTTACACACACTACACACACGCTGACATAGCACGAAAGTCAATGGACATGTTCGGCTGAACTAAGTTCTTATTAATATGAGTTAGTAAGAATAAATAATATTTTGGTTAGAGTCTGCACACAATAAAGATTAAAATACATAGAGTAGGTGAACCAAGCCAAAAGTTATCCCATCTGAAGAGAAAGAAAGAAAAATATGTTTACTTGTTTCTTTTTTTTTAAAGACGTATGCGCAACAGAAAAACGTAATAAATAGTATGACATCTTTTCATATACGATTACATATTAGGTACTACACATGCGTTATTAAATAGAAATAGATGTACCAAGTTTATGTTCTTTCTCTTTTTGTCAATGAAACATTTTCACTTACAACGAGCTTATGGTCCGCCTACTCTATCAATATTTTATCTCTATGTTGAGGACAACTGGTTTCAGCCTCGACACATTTTATTTCTTTTGCTACTTAAACGTGTAAATCTATAGAATAAGAATCTGAATAATATAATGACGTCGTATGATACTACGTACAATGGCGGTACTTATTAGTTAAGTATAATCATCTGTTCGGTACAAAAACTTTGCTCATAATTTTGAGTAACTAACTTAGACTACTAAGATATTAATTAGACCACACACGCCATTTTATCGAATTAAATTATACTGTGGTCGCCCTGTGGTCAAAATATATCTATCTATACATATAATAAAATTGTAGGAAAGTCAAAACTGTAAATTGAATATTTTTTTAAAAGAATACTTGGGGCGTGATCGCTTTTAGAGTTTTTGTCTGTTTGTTTGTTTGTCTGTATGTATGTCCGGGGTAAACTCAAAAAGTACTGCATAGATTTACTTCAAATTTTGCATGAATATTACTAAGAGGTCAGGTCAACATATAGGCTGCATATTATCACGCTATCACCTACGAGGGAGGAGCAGTGCGGAGTAAACGAAGACTGAGCGGACGAAGTCGCTGGGAACAGCTAGTATACAATAAACAAATAAAATATCTTTAAAAGTTTGGCAACAGATTTTAGCCTTAAAGGAAATTGTAGGTATAGGTATAATTGTGTATATTATCATGTATGTTACATGAATATATATATTTTATGTATATTTATATGAATTTAATTTGTTTCTAACGTATTTTATTTAAAAATATTAGATTGCACTGACTGCAGTCCTCCGCAATGTAAACGCAAACTGTTCCTTTATTACTATCCGCGTTGGCGCATTGTCTGAAAAAGTCCAAAGTATTTCCTTCGAGTATTAAAAATAATTTTCCTTCGTCATCAAATCATCTTCCTTCGTCTGCCTGCCTTCCGACAGGCAAAAGATGCACGATTAACTAATTTTAGTTAGTGTATTTTCGGGTCCTCTTTTAAAAGTATACCATCTGCTTTCTACCTGACAGGTCGTAGAAGGCGACCAATTGGCTATACGTATCACTACCGCCGTAACTGCTAAGTGGCAGAGTTCTGTAATGTCTCGCTCGTATATATGGTATCACCGCCTTCCTATTCCTGTCGCAATAACGTCAATTCTTGTCATTGTCGCGTTCCGGTTTGAATTGTAAGATAAGAGGTAAAAAAAATATTTGAATAGAAAATAGTAAAAACCTACATAATCTCCCGCGTGTGTAATTTCACTTGCACATTTTTTTTCGAATAGTCGGCAAACGGGCAAGCAGCTCACTGATGGTAAGTGATCACCGCCGCCCGTGAACAGCTGCAACAAGGGTTTTGCAGGTGCGTTGCCGGCCTTTAAGGAATAAGTAAGCTCTTTTCCTAGGTCGTATCGGCTCTGAAACACGTCCGCTGGCAATTAGTTCCAAAGAGTATATGTGTGAGGAAAAAAGTGCCTTAAAATTCGGACTGTGGTGGACTTGCAGGCATACAAATGATGAAGTTGGAATTTTGAATTTCGGCGTGACGTCCGATGATGGAATTCAGTGGGTAGAATTGAACATAATTTAGATTAACGATTTTAAATATTTTTATGATATTGGACAATTGCTTAACGCAACTGATTACGCTATCAATGAAGAACGGGTTTGATTCTCGTATGTGTTGTATGTTGTATTTATGGGTTACGGTGTAACAAATAATTTTTTTATTGGGGAGTTAAATCAACTCGTCAAGGAATATTTATTACTAGCTACAGCGTGCAGCCCGCTGCATTATAAAAGTTGTGGCTAATCCTGCGAGATCATCTAAATTTTTCCAGGATAAAAATGGTTTATGTGCTATTTAAGTCGTCATATAGGTGTGTGCTAAATTTCATTTAAATCCGTACAGTAGTTTTTACATGATTGAGAAACAAACACCCATCCACCCATAAAAACGTCCATCCATCCAAACATCCAAATTTTTGCATTTAAAATATTAATATAGATAAACTTCTTGAAATTAATCCGTAGTGGAAAAACAATGTGGCACCTAATCTATATACATATAATAAAATCGTAGGAAAGTCAGTGTATGTCCGGGGTAAACTCAAAAAGTACTGCATGGATTTACTTCAAGTTTTGAATATTACTAACAGGTCGGGTCAACATATAGGCTACATATTATCACGCTATCACCTACGGGGGAGGATACCTACGGAGGATGTGCTGTGCAGAGTAAACGAAGTCCGCGCGGACGAAGTCGCGGGCAACAGCTAGTTTAGATATAAAGACTAGCTGACCCGGCAAACGTTGTTTTGCCATACAAATTACTTGTATTGAATATTTTTGTTAGGTACTTGAGGGGAAGGGGGGTAAATTGACATAAAAATACCCTATCTTTTAAGTTCAACCAACCAATAGATATTTACAAAATTTCCTTGAAATCGGTTCAGTATTTTAGGAATCCATAGCGGACAAACACCGAGCTACGTAATTTATATATATTAAGATGTTGAATGAATTTTCATTCATAAAAATATGTACTTACCTTACTTATAATAATGAAATTTTAAATATATAATTTTATTGTTTCTTTTTCACAGCTGGTGCTCCAAGTGGACCGCCTGTTGTTCGCTGCCAGCTCCGCAAGCACAAGCCTAATCGAAAGCCACGGACGCCTTTCACTACTCAGCAGCTGCTGGCGTTGGAGAAAAAGTTTCGGGACAAGCAGTACCTGAGTATTGCAGAACGAGCTGAATTTTCTTCATCATTGAGGCTTACGGAAACGCAGGTATATTTATTACTAGATATACTTGTTTTTACATATCGTTAGGTAGCATACAAG
The DNA here is from genome assembly GCA_036924255.1 of Apodemia mormo. Lineage (NCBI taxonomy): Eukaryota > Metazoa > Arthropoda > Insecta > Lepidoptera > Riodinidae > Apodemia > Apodemia mormo. Next base: position 13,192,576 of record JAUPFN010000023.1, read on the forward strand.
CAGATAACTCACCTGATGGAAAGAGAGATCATCGGAATGGCCACATGACAAGGCTAAACTGGTTACCTTACTATTCTAACCTGAACCACAGAATACATAATAGCCTGAACACGATAGCGACAATGGCACTATTGCGGCAGGAATAGATAAAACGGTGGCACTAGATCCGTGCGAAACTATGCAGAACTCTACTACCTAGTAGCCACGATGGTACCGGTAGTGACTTGCATAGCCAATCATTTGGCTCTTATGAATTGCCTGACAGAACATTAGAGTAAAGGATACGGACGAACACGGGGTAAAACTTTTCTTTTCCCCGTTTTCTACGCACAGTTTTGGTACACGCTTAGTTTAATTGTACACTGGCGCTGGGCAAAATTTTAATTTTTGTACCCCTTTTACGAAATACTTAGCAAAATGGTAGTAGTATTCTTGTAAGTATTTTTTTTTTTTTATATCATAAGATAGCAAACAAGCAAATGGGTCTCCTGATGGAAAGAGTCAACCATCGCCTATAGACACCAAAGATGTTAATGGTGCGTTGCTATCTTGTGGCGAGGTCTAATGCCACATGCATAAGTTTACCAGCTACCTTACCTTCCAAACCGGAACACGACAGCGACAAGCACTGACGCTATTGCGGCAGGAATAGGTAAGGCGGTGATACCAGACCCGGGCGAGACAATGCAGAACTCTACCACCTAGTAGCCACGATGGTAGTGACTCGATAGCCAATCGGTCGCCTTTTACGACCTGCCTGGCAGAACGGCAGTTGGCCTATTCTACAAAGGAGGCCGGGACCAACACGGCGAAAAATAGTATATAATAGTATTGTTAAAAAATGGCCGAGACCAACATTATGCAATCTATCAAATCGCTGTCACTAAATGTTAACTTTTATTTTATATATATATATATATATATATATATATATATATATATATATATATATATATATATATATATATATATATATATATATATATATATAGCAGGGGAGTCCAAGATGCTAAATGGGTTAAATGGGTTGGCTAAATGGGATGCAAATAGTTATTCGAACCTCGTAGGGACCTATTGGATTTTGTAGATTAAATCATAGGAAAAATAAAAGGTTAAGTATATGTTTTTCATTTCAATGGTGGAGAAAAATCTAAAGATAACAAAATGTTTAAAAAATCAGTGACATTTAAACACTGAAGCGCGTTTGATTATGGTATGGTGGGTTAATTGCAAGCTAAAATTTAGAAAATCTGTTAAAATGTAGCGTAAGGGAGTGGGAGGGTCACAAAAGTTGCAAAGAGAATGTTATCTTGACATTCTCGAGCGCGACTGAATTTTCTTTTATTATGTAAGAATTACTAAATTATGTAAGAATTACGAAAAAAGGTATAATCTGACAAAGTTATCTTAATTTTGTTTTTTTTTGCCATAGTTACCCCGCTCTATAGAAAGGGCTTATATTTGGTGGAGATCCTTAACAGTATGCGAGGTCCTATGTAAATCTGACGCGCTCTAGTAAATACCAAAATCCCCTTTTATTGAGTGTCAATCAAAGACGTTTTTTGAATTTTTAGAGGCATCAGAAATTACCAGCGTATTAAACTTATTTTTATAAGATAACAAACGAAACGAGTTCCGCAACGACTCATCCGGTAATTTTTTTTATATCCTAAGATAGCAAACAGGCAGATGGGTCTACTGATGGAAAGAGTCAACCATCGCCTATAGACACCAAAGATGTTAATGGTGCGTTGCTATCTTGTGGCGATGTCTGATGCCATATGCATGAGTTTACCGGCTATCTTACCCACCAAACCAGAACACGACAGTGACAAGCACTGACGCTATTGCGACAGGAATAGGTAAGGAGGTGGTGCCCGACACGGGCGAGACAATGCAGAACTCTGTCACTAGTAGCCACGTTTATAGTGACTCTCATAGCCAATCGGTCGACTTTTACGACCTGCTTGGCAGAACGACAGTTTGCCTATACTTCAAAAGAGCCCGGGACCAACACGGGGAAAACGCTTTTAAGTTGCTAAACATAGCAATGTTGAGGTTGGCAATAAACTTGTATTATTTAAATTCGCTCCCGGTTTTGTCGCGCACATGCGACATTTTAATTATTGTGTAACCTCAACCTATTTAGATATATCTAAAACAGAGATACACGTAGATTCCATACATACCTATTAGAGCTGGATCTAAATAAAAATTAGAATAACGTTCGCCCTATCGTTGTCACAATGTATTTTAGATAAACAGACTTCTCTCAAAATTTATTCTCGAGATAAAATATTTAACTAACATGTCCGTAACTAATGAATATTGTATTTAATCTTTAAATTACTCTGTTACTATTTTAAAAGCTTTTTAAATGAAGTCTGTCTCATGGCCTAGCGGTCTATTTAGTTTCGACCAGAGGTTCTTGTTCTATATCGGGGTGAAGCAATAAATATAAGGGTTTTTAAGAAAAAAATGTTGTTTGGTGGGGGCGTTTTAACACCCCTGAGTCTCAGATAAACACGTAAAGCTGTTAATCTGAGTTATCACAAGTAACAAACAAAAGTCGTTACAAGTCAGTACCAGCGCGCTCATTCCCTCGCAGGGCATGCAGAGTTAATTGAACGTCTTTAGATTTTCCGTTTGACTACGATTCACTGATTTGTCGCGTGATCTTATTGCCGCAGTTTATCGACCTCATCACGATTACCGCTTATTTCAAGCGATAGCCGGAACCGATAAACTTACGAGCCCATCCAGGGGTGTTTTGATAACCACTACCAGACTTAGTCTAGTATTATTATATATATTCTATGACCAGACGCCGAACAACTGCTACTGAGATTTTGGATTTTTGTGTTTTGCTCGAAAAAACCTCAGTAAGATTTTACTTGACTCGGGGATCGAACCCAGGATCTTGGGATCGAAGTCAAATAAGCTAGTTTCCGAACCAAGAGGTTAAACTTTCCTTTTAGAGAGCTATTTATGAATCCCTATTTTATCTAATTTTTTAAAGGCTCTACAAAAGCATCTTCATTGAATTTTATGATATGTTTTCTTATTTTCAGGTCAAAATATGGTTTCAAAATAGACGAGCAAAGGCTAAACGCTTGCAAGAAGCTGAAATAGAAAAACTGCGACTCTCAGCAAGACCTCTTCTACCACCTTCGTTTGCACTATTTGGTGGAGGTGGAGCACCACCTTTGTTCGCCGCGATGGCTGCAGCAACAAGACCTCAACTGAGCTTCTTAGGAGGGCCACCAAGTCATCAACATGCGATTAATATGAACATTTTAAATTCACTTCAACCTCATTGACGACTAGAACACGCGATAGCGCGTGATGAAATTCAACATTCGCCATCTTAACAAAATGGCCGTCATAACTGACATATTATTTTACAATGATATTCCAATTTTAAATTGTGATTTCATGTGAAAATGACTCTTATATGTGCCAGTGTTTTATTTTACTTTTACGTAGATTCCGAACAATGTACACATTGAAATGAAGTGCAAATAATGCAGTTTTTTGTGTTATTAAGAGACAAAATATTTTTTATTTTATAGTTAAATAAGTGCAATTCCTAAAATAACTCGACTTGTTTATGGGTGTAAATTATTCGCTATTGTAAATATTAAATTGTAAAAATAAAATTGGCAAATATTACAAAATGCCTTTACTAGATTGTATATTTATTTCATTATTTATTAAATATATCTTAATTTTAATGTGATAATTCATTAAAATATTTCTTTTACCACTAAACGGTTTGTTAATTTTATAATTTTAGCAGGGTTTTGGAGACTATGTTGATATGACGCCATCTTGCAATGTGCAAATGATGCGCCATTTGACGAAGTAAAACTTTCGCTCAATGATAGACATAACCTGGCTCAGTGATAGACATACAATATCGGCCTACGGCGAAGATTCTCGTTATCATGATTTGTGTCGTGAGCTAAGTACATCGCGACAAATGCTTGCGTCATAATATCAGTGGTCATCAAACTGCGGCCCGCAATTGTAATAGGTATGTGCATCCAACGATAAAGCAAAAAAGAATATTGTAACATTCCTTAAATTCTTTTCTTCTTAAATCCTCCTTCCTTAAAGTGTTTAATTTTATGCTACTGTTTCTTCTTATTTTATTTCGCCCATAGGTTACGAAGCTACGGTATACCATCATAACCATTATAAATCATGTTGTCATATGTTATTTTCGTCATGTCATTAAACAAAATAAAATAAAATACGTTTATTCACTTGGTCAATAACAAAACATTACGTAGGTACCTACTCATGAAGTTACTAAACATTATATTCTGGTTAATTATAGTTTACTATTATTATTGTTTATCATAAATATATTAATTTTTCTCTGTCGTGGGCTGCACAAACATAAACTGTGGGCCGCAGTTTTACGATCACTGAAATGTCGTGCTAAGTCCCTTCGCGATGCAGTTCCATGATAGCCCATTGACGTAGCGATAATAATAATAATAATATAAAGCTACACCAACATACTAGCCACTAGAAAATACTACTTGGAATTCTACTATTTGTAATATTGGTGCCCCGCATTCCCGTGCACCAACTTAAACTCTCTTTTGAATCCTACGGGAACAATATATATTTCTAGGAATATCATTTCTATGTCTAAACATATACAAGATTTGCAAACCGTCCTTATTTCCGTCAGGACATGTTCTCGTTTTTGTAGTATCCTGAGATGGGTAGTTTTTAAGTAGCGTTCTGGAATTATTATTTTTATTACTTTGTTTTATCCCCGATAATTTTGTTTAAACACAAGAAATTATTAAAAAATATGATTATTATTGTTACTTTAATTTCATTGTCACTACACAATAATTTTACTTTTTCTACAGAAGGTTTTTTTTATTATTATCGATAGGGAAGCGATTGATCACGATCTCGCCTGATGGTAAGCTAAGATGTGGCCTAAGTTAGAACGCGCTTCCCTAGAAGGTACCTAGAATGTGCCACTCTTCTTTTGAAGATTCCCAGATTGTACTCGTCGGAGAACACAGACTCAGAAAGCATGTTCCAGTCCTTTGCGGTTCGAACGAAGAATGTTGAGTCGAACTGCTTTGTCCGGGTACGTGGAACATCCACAATATGGCGATGCCTAGAATCTGTGCGCCTCGACGATCGATAAAAAAACAGGGATGGCGGAATTAAATCGTGCAATTCCACAGCGCACTCTCCAAAGTGTATCCGATAAAAAAACCGATAAACTAGCCATTCTGCGTCGATGAGAGAGGCTCTGGAGTTTTTTGCTTACCAGATCATCGTCGTTTATGAGCCTGTTGGCACTCCTCTCTTTCGCGTCAAAAGTATCTCCAGCTGGTATTTAGCGGATCCATCCCAGAGATGAGAGCAGTATTCCGAACGAACGGACTTGTGCTTGATGAAAGTTGAGCAACTGTCCCGGCCTGAAATACTGTCTCACCTTCACTAAAATATTAAGCTTTTCTGAGGCAACTTGGGCTTTAGATTCAATGTACGAACCAAAGTTGAGAGTAGGCGTTAAGGTGATACCAAGTAGCTCGAGGTGGTTGGTTATCGGCACGGACACACCCTGGAATGACCGAGATAGATGGAATGGACTCCGTTTAGCGGAGAATAGACACGTCTGGGTCTTAGCCGCATTAAACTTGACCATATTGGCATCACCCCAATCGGAGACTGCCTGCAAGAACAGGTTCATACGATCGACCATTGCCTCTGTGAAAGACCGGATAGGTCTTGTACGACCTGTTTTTAGACTGGATTGTCTTGGCTATTCCAACTTCAAATACAAATTTTTAAAGTATGGGGCTGGCAACCTTAAAATAGACTATGTATAACTGTGCTGATGTAGCTTTATACAAAAAAAAAATATCTTGCTTATGGTCCGTTAGCAAAGTTTTTTATATCATTGATAGCAAAGAAACAAATAGATCTCCTGATGGAAATAGTAACCATCGTCTAAAGACACCAATTGTGATAATGATACGTTGCTGTTGCGATAATGTATGTTGGGATAGATGGCAATGCCACATGCATAAGTCTACCGACTACTTTACCCGGATGACGACAATGACAAGTTTTGACGCTGTTATTGCAGGAATAGGTAAGGCGGTGCCACCATATATCTGGTTAAGACGTGGTGAAACTCTACCACCTGGCCTTGTAATCATGATGGTAATAATAATAATAATAATAATAATCATTTAATTCAGGCAACATGGCCCATATTATAAATACCTTATAGACTAACATACATATTAATATAATATACTTAAAAACTACACTTTGTCACGTATTGCAGCCGACGTAACACGCACTTCATTTCGGAGTCTCCCCCGGAACCTTCGGTAGACCACACCAGTCGGCCAGAATTCCCCCACCTCAAAGGTCGACAGGAGATGCGTCGGTACTCTCACCACAAAAGAACTAAAGTTGACCTTGTGGCGAGACTGCAGACGCTCGACCCTCAAGTGGAGAGACGTCTTCTTACTGATGAAGTCCACGACGTCCTCACCATTCATGGACCAGCGCAGACGAGATATGTACAAGGGCGTTGCGGGGACCTCGCTCCGCAGACGCAGCTCGGGTACATATGGCGCGGTGCCGCGATTTGTTGCGGGCGGTGGGCTTCTTCTTTCTTCTTCTCTCCACCAGTGTGAAGCCCTCCTCATCACACCTCCTGCTCTCATCCTTGCCAGGTCGACGCGACTCCACCTTACTCTTTGTGGCCTCCCGGCTCTCCTTAGTCTTGCGACTCTTCGTAGCCTTGCGGCTGTCATTGTCCCCATTTTTATTCGCCTGCGGGGGAGGTGCGGGGCGACCAGCAACAGTCGCAAAGTTTTGCTGAATCGCCTGTGGACTCGGCGTCGGCGCAACCGGGAGGGGAAGGCGGGTGGGGGCGGCAGCGGCGGTGTTCGTTGCTCCATCGGATATTGCTGACGGGCTAAACGTGACCGCTTGCGCGCCTCGGTGACGGGTGACGTACGCTGCATTAGGTGACTTACATATTGAATTAACACTTTTTAAATGCGATAATTCAATTCGTAGATCATTGATGGTAGACTCTGACGCCTGTAGTCTACCCTTAACTACGGTCAGCTCTTCTTTGAGGAACCTGATGTCCTTCAGTAGGCAGACGACGTCGACGTGGTCCAGCGTCACAGGCGGCAGCTTGTGTAACTCTTTCGCCACAAAAGCCGGCACCTCATCCGGATCCGTCTGCTTCAGCGGGGAGATGATGTCCTGCACGCTACTTTCTGTACCATCTCTTCTTCGCGATGGCATGCTTGCGCTCTGGCCGAGCGTCTCATACAGCAGCTGCTTGCCCTTGCAAATCTCCTCACTGGTAAAGGAAGACTTGCAGATCTGCATGATGCTGACCTCGTCCATGGTGTCGATGGCATGTTGAATAAACGCCAGCAACTCGTTGGCCACGAGCGCCATGGTCACGTGCAGCGGCAATGTGCCGCGCGATTTACGATAATATTAATTAATTAATATTTGCTGCGTGTGTAACGCGGAGCACGACCGGTCGCTAGCTCAACACATTACTGACCTCTATAGCTAATCATTCTTCTTTTACGATCTGCCTGGCAGAACAGTACATGGCTTATTCTTCCAACCTTTGCCTAAATTCAGTTATACCAAACACAACCCATGAATCACTACAGATTTTCAATAGTTATCTCGTCTAGACTACGTTTATTCTGTTTCATGCCCTTTTTGAAAGACCTCTCTCTCTTATTGTAAGAGTAAATTTATGTAAATTGTATATGTAAATTTGCAGAATAAAGATGGGTACCCAGGCAAAAAATTGTTTGTGATGTAATTTCCCTAAGACTCCATTCACTTTGTTCCATGCACACATCCGTCTATATCACCGGAGCACCGTCCATCCCTGCTAAATGCACATCCAAAGCTTGTATGCTTTTTCACTTGTTTAAGCAATACATCATCAACCATAACTCTTAAATGAGTTTCTTCAATTCCCTTTTAATCCTTTGATCTTACAAACTTAAAAAATATATATATATATATATATATATATATATATATATATATATATATATATATATATATATATATATATATATATATATATATATATATATATATATATATATATATAACTTAGACTAGATTTAGTAGTTCAGACAGAATGGAGTTAACCTGTATCTCCTAATTTTACAAATAAATGAAAATCCTCAAAGTTGACAAATGGGAATCACTATCCATTTCATCAGCGGAAAAACTTTTTTTTATATATCACAAGCTAGCAAACAAACAGATGGGTCTCTTGATGGAAAGAGTCAACCATCGCCTATAGTCACCAAAGATGTTAATGGTGCGTTGCTATTTTGTGGTGAGGTCTAATGCCACATGCGTAAGTTTACCGACTACCTTACCCTCCAAACCGGAACACGACAGCAACAATTACTGGAGCTATTGCGGCAGGATTAAGTAAGGCGGTGGTACCAGACCCGGGCGAGACAATGCAGAACTCTACCACCTAGTAGCCACGATGGTAGTGACTCGTATAGCCAATAGTCGCCTTTTACAACCTGCCTGGCATAACGGCAGTTGGCCTAATCTTCAAAGGAGGCCGGGACCAACACGGCGAATCCTCTGCCTATGTAGTAAGAATTTTTATTTTATTCTAATTATTTATTCGTGAAGTGGCCCTAGTAATATATAAGTATCAGACTAGGCCGTACGTTTATTGAGCGTAGATTATTCAAGAACATTTTTAATATTTCGCCTTATTATTGTAGCGATACTGACCTTAGTATATATTAAACCAGTCTATACCAGCCAGGATAATCCGACCAGTGGTTCGGTAGTTCGGTCCTGCCAACACAATTTGGTAATTTTCACTCTCATACTTTCACTTAGAAAGTAAGGCTGTCAGGTAAATGTGCATGTGGCATTTCAACGCAATGCGGATAGAAAATAATGCATCCAGGATTGACAAGCAACGATCTTGTCTTATCACTAGGTGAGTCATCTCCTTTGATCGTATCGATTAAACTATCATTAACATATACTTCATCGATTTTGTCTCTAGTAATATTCAAAATTTAGACAATATCGAACAAATCCTATGTGAGTATTTTTATACAAAACCTTAAAAGACTACGATTAACTAATATAATTAAAGTTCTTTATTGTTGTTATCAATTATGAATTACTATTTTTGAAGAGAAGCAAACGGACAGAAGGCTCACTTAATGGTAAATGATCACCGCTGCCCATATACAACCACATTACCGTAAAGCCTTGTGATTGCATTGCTGGCCTTTTAAGAATGAATAAGCTCTTTTATTGAAGGCGCCTAAAGTGCATCCGTTTGGAAAAACCCTTGCCGATAATTGATTTTACAGAAAAGGAGAGCGAGGGAAACAGTGCATCGGAAACTCACAGTTATGAATTTCCAGACATCGATATGGTGAGATAGTAAATTTTGTATTTTGTCACGATATCCGATATTGAAATTCGACGACAGAAATAAATCCATAACAAACAGTTGCTTTGAACACGATGATAGATCCGATAGAAGATGCAGAGCGATGCCAGATCTCTACATAACGCTAAAAAATCAAGCCGATTATAAATAGTTGTGTCGTTGACGATTCGAGACGCTATATTTTGAATACGATTAAAAAGAAGCAGCTGGTACTGTGGAGACCTAACCATAAATGAGCGCTATACTCCATATGAAACAGGATGTTTTTTTTTATATCATAAGATAGCAAACAAGCAGATGGGTCTCCTGATGGAAAGAGTCAACCATGCCTATAGACACCAAAGATGTTAATGGTGCGTTGCTATCTTGTGGCGAGGTCTAATGCCACATGCATAAGTTTACCGGCTACCTTACCCTCCAAACCGGAACACGACAGCGACAAGCACTGACGCTATTGCGGCAGGAATAGGTAAGGCGGTGGTACCAGACCCGGGCGAGACAATGCAGAACTCTACCACCTAGTAGCCACGATGGTAGTGACTCGATAGCCAATCGGTCGCCTTTTACGACCTGCCTGGCAGAAAGGCAGTTGGCCTATTCTTCAAAGGAGGCCGGGACCAACACGGCGAATGTGCACCTAGACTTGTAGCACCATTACTGCTTTCATCAAGATCACAAACTTTTGCTTTAGAATGAATTGACAGTATTAGCATTATCGGATTTTAGCATTGTCTCGAATTGTCTGGATAACGACATACTGTTGAGTACCATTATATCTGTATCATATTCTCTTGTGCATTCGATTGATTTATTAAAGAAGCAGAATGTGCATCAGCTTAGTCAGATTTATTAAGTGATGTACCACAAGACATGCTTTTTCCCTTTTCTTTTCTACTTTTTTACATAATCCGTAATTTTCGTTTAATCTCTTTCCTACTACTATCACCTTTATGCTAATGGATAACAAATTTAGCCAGTCTACCTTAACTTACAAGATGTACAATAAACATTAACATAATCCCATTTAAGCGCAAATAGGCCAAGACCAGTAAAATGTACATTAGGGTAAATTAATAGCGATAAAAGTATATGGAACTAGGAGCGAGGAGCTATAAGCTCCTACGACGTACACCGATGGACAAGTTTGAAACAAAATGTTACCCGATTGTGCTAAACGGAGGTTTACATATGTATATTTCTTTGGTACTCTCTGTAGTCATAACGGCTTGTTAGAATTTAACCCTATACAGGATGTTAATGTAAACACCGTTATCCTTGAAACCAGTGATTTGGTTTCACTTATAGAAATAAATTTTTTTAAAGTAGAGTCTCCATTTTTCCTCAAAATTATTTCACCCTATACAATGCACGGCAAAGTGAACGGCGCATGGGAAACAGCGCTTGATCAGACACCGCAAGCCGCGTGTACATAGTATCCATGAATTTAGGGACGGTGCCGGACAGAAATTTTCTTATATTTTTGAAAGAAAATAACGTTTTTTATTTTTAATTTCACATAATTATATAATTATGTTTATAATTATGTCAACTACCTATGGTTTTAGTGACAACGGTGTTATTCCTTACACCCTGTATATTTTTTACGGATCGGGTCTTTTATTTTCACCCGACTGAAGGAAGGTAATGTTTTTCGAGCGTATGTATGTATCCATTTCTTTGGCACGCCCTACAGCCCAAACGTATACGTACGTATCTAATAGTTATGGATACAGGGACATATGTATAACTTACTCGTTTATTTTTCTACTTATAACAAGTACTTTATAAGTATACTTAAATTAATGTTTCGTTATTCTGCCTTTACAACAGGAAGATTGATGTAAAATATAAATAATATATATAGATTGATTATTATATTAAGCAATGAGAGTTATGTATGACAATAAAGTGGCCAGCTCTTCGAAGAGACCAATTGAAACCCGGAAAATTGCCACAGATTAAAAAAATCTCTTTTAAGTTTGACTACAAACTTTAGCCGTAAATATAATAGTATATATGTATGTATATTATCATGTATGTCAAATAAATGTAGTGTGTAATATTATTAAATAATTTCTAATGCAAAATGTGTAAAAATATTAAATTTCTGCCTCCGGAATATAAATTTTAAGTGTCAAATTTCATTTTTCCTCTTTACGTAATTGTCGGAAAAAGGGATATAAAGTTTTTACTTCTCGTATTGATATATAGATGTAGGTAATACTATGTCTTAGCTCACTTCTGATAAAAAATCTTTAACCCGGTTGACCATGTAAGCTATCCCTAAAACTTCTCGCTAAGTTACCTCAACTTTAAGCACGAAGCAGTGAAAATTAGGTATATTTAAGCATACCAAAATCAGAAAATCTTAAATTAGTTGAAAACGCGATGATCGATCTTTCAAACGACATTCATTGCAGCTTATTGAGCTAAAAAGTGTGCAAATTCGATTAGTTCAAAAATTGTAAACTATATCGAAAAAATACAAATAAAAATTATAATATAAAAAATAAACATTAAAAAAAATTATTTCATGATGACACACAAACCAATCGATTGATTTTGATCCAATTCGCAGAATTCAATGTAAGCTTTTAAAAAAAAGAGCGTATTAGATTGTTCGTGTGAGGTTTTAAATAAGCCAGTGGACTGTATATTAAATTATAATTTTTTTTTTAAGATAGACAAAAATACTTAAAACTGCACGTATTGGCGGACGTCTTGTCGTGTCGTGTCTGGAATGCGAATTGTCCGTGTCCGTGTGTGTGGCCGCGTTTCCGATCCGGTAGTAACTCAAAAAATGTTGACTCGTCAAAAGTGCTTGTAAAGGATAATTTGAATAAAAATGTTTTGACTTTGACTTTGACTTTGACCCCTCCGTTTTCGACATTATCGCCGCACTTATCGCCGTTGCGTCCGTATGACGTTTTGACCGGTTTCCGCATATCTCTCGATCCGGCGCGGTGCGGCGGCGCAAACAGATTTTGGAATCAAATGAATTTTTAGAATGCATGACATTTAAAAAACTTAGTTCTGGCAACTTTCTTTTTGAAGTTTTTGAAAATTCATTATACATCAAAATGGAATAAGACACTTTCTAGACTGTAGAAATTAATTTCTCGTTGTGTTGAACGTATCCAAATTTTGAAATACTCGTAGGTAAGTACTTAATATATTCCGCTGATAATAGTTTAGGGATATAAAGTCGTATAAAACTGGTTTGTAATAAATAAAGTTTGATGTGGTGAAGCCATACATTCCTACGGTGACATTTGTGTGTAATCTACAAATTACAAGTGATTTATTTAAATATGTAATAAAAACGTCATGATTAACAATTTTAATTTTGTAACATTAAATACCATCTCTTAGATTTTTTGAAATGTTTTTATGGCTTCCACTTTAAGAGTCTATTTAACTTGATTGTACAACAAAAATATACATTTTTGTACAAAAAGCGAACTTAATGTTTATTAGTATTGTCCACCCCAACCTTTGTCCAACAAAATACAGGTGTAAAGGTGACACTGAATAAATTATTTTATCTAAGATAATCACAATTAGTTATCTTAGAATTAATAAGAGTTCTGGGACTACTATCTGAGTGTCTTAACGTTTATTCCTATTTTTTAACCGACGAAAAAACGGAGAAGGTGCTCAATTCGACGCGTATATTTGTTTTACTGGTTTATGAGCGGTCTGCACAACCTTTTACAGAGTAGTCCAGTTTAACCATTTTTACTTAATGGGATAGGTTATATTCCGAGTATGGTCCCATTATATTTTATAAAAATGCAACCATAAGGATACATAAACAGGGAATGATTGTTCACTCATTGGTTTTAATGCTGCGTTGTGTAGACTTCTCAGTTCATCCCATTTAAATATAAAAAACACTTCTATGTGTAGGAAATTAGTCCTACGAAAATACGGACAAGCAAAAATAATAAACTTTCTTTATTAATCTTATTAACTAATTCCTTTAATGTATAAAGTATCTTCACGCCCGTATCCCCGAAAGGGTAGGCAGAGGTACAACAAGTGCACCCACGATTAGCCGAAGATATTTGATCCCACTATGTGATAGGTGGCAAGCCTATCGCCAACACACTTTCCAACCCCGGGCTATGGTTTTTTTTATTAGAAAACTGAAAAAGCACATTTCTGAATTGCCCGACCCAGGAATCGAACCCGGGACCTCTGTGATCAACTCCGACACCGGACCACTACACCACAGAGGCGATTGTATATGTATAACTTATTAATTTTAAATTGGCGCCAAACTTTCAATGAGCGAAGATAATTAATTATGCTTAAATTGACAGAAATTAGCAGATCTAATGCAACGTGTAATCTTCAGCGGTAAACATTAAAATTCAACTAAAAACTTTTTAACAAAAATAATTACTTTTCCATCCGCAAAACCAATCGTTTAGCCTGTTAGGGGAGGGGGGGGACACTGCAGTTAGTATTTTTATACAATTTGGAATAAAAATATATTAAATTAATGAAAATAAACATTCCACACTTTATATTATATTATTCTTAATATTATTCTATATTTTATATTTTATATAGTATTTCTGAACGCACATCCAAACATTTGTTACCTATTAAAATTTCCAAGGTATAATTCAAACAAAATTTTTTATTTTTTTTTATATCATAAGATAGCAAACAAGCAGATGGGTCTCCTCATGGAAAGAGTCAACCACCGCCTATAGACACCAATAATGTTAATGGTGCGTTGGTATTTTGTGGCAAGGTCTAATGCCACATGCATAAGTTTACCGGCTACCTTACCCTCCAAACCGGAACACGACAGCAACAAGCACTGACGCTATTGCGACAGGAATAAGTAAGGTGGTGGTACCAGACCCGGGCGACAACCAAATTATATTAAACAGCTAGTTTAATGTAATTTGGTTGTCTGGAAGAAATCGCTTGTTAGCGATAAGACCGCTTTTTGTATCAATTTGTTAACTTTAAATTGTATTACTAATTTAATCTTTCTTTTGTACAATAAATAATAACATTATTATTATACACTAGCCGCTGCCAGCGACTTCGTCCGCGTGGACTTCGTTTACTCCGCACAGCACCTCCCCCGTAGGTGATAGCGTGATTATATGTAGCCTATATGTTGACCCGACCTGTTAGTAATATTCATGCAAAATTTGAAGTAAATCCATGCAGTACTTTTTGAGTTTACCCCTGACATACGTACACACAAACAGACAAACAGATAAACAGACAAACAGACAAAAATTCTAAAAACAATATGTTTGGCTTCGATATCGATTGTAGATCACGCCCCAAGAAAAAAAATTCAATGTACAGTTTTGACTTTCCTACGATTTTATTATATGTATAGATATGGATTTCATGTACATTATAATATACACACAATATTATGTTTATGGCTTAAGTCTGTTGTCTAATTTTAAAGAGATTTTATTAAAATGTCTATTGTCGAAATTCAACGACAAGACGATCGCTAGTTTTTTTTTTTTTTATGTCATAAGATAGCAAACAAGCAGATGGGTCTCCTGATGGAAAGAGTCAACCATCGCCTATAGACACCAAAGATGTTAATGGTGCGTTGCTATCTTGTGGCGAGGTATAATGCCACATGCATAAGTTTACCGGCTACCTTACCCTCCAAACCGGAACACGACAGCAACAAGTACTGACGCTATTGCGGCAGGAATATAGTTTATATAAAAGCTTAACTTTAAGCATTTGAAACCAACATTATAGTCAGTTGTATATTGATTTCTAACTCATATAATAAATCAAATCCAAAAAAATGTTTTATTGAAATAAACCTATACAAGCACTTTTGACGAGTCGACATTTTTATAATTATTACCAAATCGGATCGCGACCACACACTGAGATGATCCGGCGGAATAAACTCAGCGGGCTCGTCTTTTATATATACGTTATTTATATTTAATGTATAATTTGAATTTTATTACAATGATTATAGTACAATAAATCACGAAAGAATTAACGGACGAACGGACAATTAAATAACTAGTTGGTCGTTCTGCAACGTCCCGCCCGGATTCTAGTAAATACCGCCGCCTCGGGTCGCGTTCCGTAGGCGTATCATCTAACGTTTGCAATTCCCAAGCGATCAGCGATGACTCTGATGACTTGCTGGCCACTGGATGCACTTTTTGCTATGTCACAGCATCAAAACTAATCAAGCGGCAACGACTACCACTAATGTACAAGGCTGTTATGTGTCTTGCAATAACTAAACAATCACGATAATTTCGCATTGCGAGTTACGTGATCACCCCGCCGGTTCGGACGGTAAGTGGCCATCCATAAATTACGTCACACGAATTTCATGATTTTTTGACACTCCCTCGTCTTTGTCACAGCTGGTCACATTTGTGAGGCCTACCTATTGTGACGTCACATATTTTAAAATTTTACATTGGAATGATGATCTCATTCGGTTATTTTTTATCTATACAGGTGACTTTTAAATTTAGTGTTGTGATACTTAAATATTAAAATATTATATTTTAAAAAAATGTGATCTCACAAAACTTGGAACTCCTCTCCATCCCATGTCACACAATGATACACTTCGTCGATCCTCTCCCTCCCCTTTAAGGTGTGACGTAATTTATGGATGGCCCTTAAGGGCTGGGCTACATTTTTCCGGTTTATAAGGTATAGTGCCGGTTATACTTAGGTATACACGTGGTATTGCAATACCCGCCACACAGATAATAATGAACCATTAAAGCCTTTAGTGCATTTCCGTATAATAATAAAACCTTAAAAATATTCCATAATAATACCAGCCAAGTGCGAGACGGACTCGCGCATGAAGCGTTTCGTACTATCATCTATAAAAAAACCGGCAAAAAATCACATTTGTTGTGTGGGAACCCCCGAAAATATTTATTTTATTTACATTTAATTATTTATTTTCAAAGTGAACATACAATTAAATATTCTGTGAATATTTCATGCGTCTACCAATTGTCATTATTAGGATCAAGAAAAAAAATTGCACAAAATCTCACGTTTGTTATATGTTGAGACTCCCTTAAACATTTATTTTATTCTGTTTTTAATATTTTTGTGATCATCATCTGTAAAAATTTTAACTATAACGGTAACAGACGGCCAGACAGACAGACAGATGAACAGCAGAGTCTTAGTAATAGAGTCCCGTTTTACCCTTTGGATACGGAACCCTAAATAATTACAGTTGCCTTATGGACACCCGGTTGAAACGGAGTTCCTTTCGTTAGTAGTTAGTTCCTAGACTGTGGTCTGTGACTGACTTACATGTCAAGTTTAACTGCACGGACGTGTCCTTTGTTTGAAAACGTCGATAAATGACCAGGAAGTAAGACCCCCGTTCACATGTGTGTAGTAATAATTCTTGATAATTTATATGTATTAATAAAAAGGTTATTTAAACGTGGAAATTTTCTCAAAACTGACGACAAATTGAATTGATGTAAAAGTTTTTTGTTATATGTGCGTTTTAGCACTCGCCCCGTGATCGGGAAAACTTGTCGACTTAGTCGACACTGGCTCAGTTCGTTAAAATGTCTCGGCTTGAGGAAAGATCGTTAGTTCAAATCCTAACGTGTCGAAATTTATCTTTTTATTTTTAAGTTTTTCAAATTTTTTGTTTCATAGATGATCAAGAACGGTTATTGTATATTTATGTGTAGTTTTTTTGGAAAATAAAAATATATCTTCACGGCTGTATCCTCGAAGAGGTAGGCAGAAGCACAACCAGTCCATCCACGATCAGCCAAAGATACCTAGGCTCACAATGTGATAGGTGGCAAGCCTGTCGCCAATTAGGCACTTATCCAATCTCGGGCAACGTTGTTTTTGTCATAAAACTGAAAAAACACATTATTTGATTTGCCCAATCCGGGAATCGAATCTGGGAGCTCGTAGGGTCAACGCCAACACTTGGGCTAAACCAGGGAGGTGGGTTTTTGGACGGTACACATTTTTCGGTTTATTTTTGGCAATAACTCCGGTCCAATAATCTCTACTATTGTTGAGTAATATTGTACTCGTCTCTCCTGAGGATACTTCGATCACGAAGTGAACAGTGCGTTGAGTACTCACAACAAAAATGGGTTTTTAATTTTGCTGCTGACAGGGTGAAAAGAGTGGTGAATCTCGGAAGGTAATTGTGCCGCTGGTGACTACATTGTTTTCTGGACTTTCAGTAAGTTTGTTTCCTTCCTTAAACTACTTTTCTCGTTTCAATGAAGTTGCAGAGTTCACATATATAGGAGTCTGTGGAAAGTTTTCTAAGTGTTGGTCCGAGCTCCTTTGTCGAATAAACCAACTGACGTTCTGCCAGGCAAGTCTTAAAGCGTGACACTGCCATCGTGACCACCACTTGTTAGAATTCCACAACGTCTCACTCGGGTATTTGGTATCATCGCTTTACATATTCCCGCCGAAATAGAGTCAGTACTTTTCACTGTCGAGGGTAAGGTAGCCGGTAGACTAATGCATGTAGCACTTCCATCCCTCCACACGAATAGCTGCGAATCATTAACATCTTTGGTGTATATACGCGAAAGCCATGTGCTTGTTAACAAATGATAAAGAAAAGGTCTTCGCTTCAATCAGTATTTTTGATATCATACGATAGTAAACAAGCAGACCACAGCTGGCTCTCCTGACGAAAAGATATAACCATGATATAGACACCAAATGTTATTCGTGCTTTGCTTTCCCTGGGGCAGGGAATGATCATGGTGTCATGAAAGCGACAAGCATCAACGCTATTGCAGCAGGAATGTCACGTCTTGTTAAGTTTCGTACAACCGACTTACCTAGTCGGTTATAAGTACGACACTAATAAGTACGACACTGACGTTGGACACTGCTCGTAAAAATATAGTAAAAATTACAAAACCAAATATGAATTTGCACATCACAATATCACATCTTGATCCTTTTATGTACAAAAAAACAACGTATCGAATATAACATCAGCGTAATTCACCAAATGACGTATCCACCTCAATTAAGGTTGTAGGCATTCCTGCCGTGCTTACAACGTTGAAATCGCGCTTGATCCATATCCGCGGATATCGGAAGTAAGAAAAAGATTAAGAAAAGCAAGGTGGGTATTTTTTTCGAAATGTACTTAAGCAGTTGGTCCATAATATGACCGCTGAGGATCCAGACCATAGCATGGAGAATCACCCTGGTATCCTTTTATTTTGAACCAGACAAACCTTTAGAACTCGGGTTGCATGTGCTTAACACCGGTGATACTTCTACTTTCGACACCATACGAGGAGGAAAAAAGTACAGTAGCCATGTTGATATAACCATCTGTTCCGAAGATATGCTGGATCTGGTTTGCGACTGGAGCATACGAGAAGGTCTAACGAGTTCTGATCATAATGATATACTTTTCAAAATAAACCTCAAAAAATCACAAGGTACAATAATACAAAAGACTACACGTATATATAACACAAGAAAAGCAAACTGGAGTCAATTTCGTGAGAAACTGACCCAGGCTATGTTAGAATTAAAATTAACATTACAAGAACTACAAAACATTAACACTACACAAGAAATAGACACAATAGTAGAAACGTACACTAAAGCCATTACACAAACATGCACACAAACGATACCAAACAAAAAACATAAAGATACACTTACCTTGTCATGGTGGTCGCAGGAATTCGCTGACATGAAGAGGCAGGTCACAACCAGAAGAAAGCGAATCAGGAACGCGGCACCGATCCGACGAGACACGGTGGTGAAACTGTACCTGGAAAAGAAAGAAGAGTTTGAGTTGGTTGTCAAAACGGCACAGAAGCACTTGGTGCTAGTGAATCCGTAAGATTCCTAGCGGATTCATTTTATCCAGAAGATAAAGAAGATGAAGATAGCACAGAACATAAGCGAATAAGGGAAAAGGCAGAAAAGATAAATGTGTGGAGTCATGCTGATAGTTATGAACCACCATTTACCCTTGGTGAATTAAATTACGCGATTGAGTCTTTTAATCCGAAAAAAGCCCCAGGTGCCGACGGTTTTACTGCAGATATATGCAAACAGGTCATTGTCAGCAATTCCCAGTTCTTTTTGGCGGTACTCAATAAATGCCTGGCACTCCACCACTTCCCGAAGATCTGGAAGGAAGCAACTGTGGTTGTGCTAAGAAAATTATACAGCACCACCAGGCAAGGATAATTATACAGCACCAAAATCCTACAGACCGATTGGGCTATTGCCGGTACTCGGTAAAGTCTACGAAAAGATGTTGATCGCCCGCCTTAAGTTTTACGTGCTTCCAAAAATCAGCTCCCGCCAGTACGGGTTTATGCCCCAAAAAGGAACCGAAGACTCCCTCTATACCCTTATGCAGCACATTCGCTTGAAACTAAAAGAAAAGAAAATAATCACATTAGTATCACTAGATATAGAGGGAGCCTTCGATAGCGCATGGTGGCCTGTGGTCAAATTAGAGCTGGCGGAAGCGGATTGCCCGGTTCACTTGAGGAGGGTGATCGACAGCTACCTAAAGGACCGTTATGTTAGCATCAGGTATGCTGGGGCAACTTACAAGAAAAATACCACAAAAGGATGTATTCAAGGCTCAATAGGCGGACCCTTGCTATGGAACGTGCTTCTAAATCCACTGCTCCTTGAATTAGAACACCAAGGAATATACTGTCAGGCTTTTGCTGACGATATTATCTAGGTGTTTGATGGAGATTTGGCAACTGAGATAGAGGAACAAGCTAATGCCACTCTCGCGCATGTCTGGGCGTGGGGTGTTAAAAGCCGTTTGAAGTTCGCACCCCAAAAGACCAAGCAATGCTAATTACTAAAAAACTAAAATATGACGAACCACGCCAAGTCATGGGCGGGATTGGCATTGGCTTATCTGAATATATAAAAATATTGGGCTCATAGTGGACTGCAAACTGACGTTTAATCAGCATGTGTCTGCAGCATATCATAAGGCCATTTCAATATACAAACAACTGGCTAGAGCAGCTCGTGTCAATTGGGGCCTCAACTCTGAAGTGGTACGAATCATTTACACTGCAGCGGTGGAACCAATCTTGCTTTACGCAGCAAGTGCGTGGGCACCAACGGCAGAAAAGAAGGGAACACAAAAACAACTAAACGTGGTACAAAGAAGCTTCGCCCAGAAAACATGTCGAGCCTATCGTACAGTCTCACTAAACTCAGCCTTAGTGTTGGCTGAGCTGCTCGCCATTGATCTTCGAATTTACGAAGCAGCTCGATTATATGAGGTAAAAAGGGGAGTACTCCAGCCTGCACTGAGAGACTGGAAGGTAGAAAAGATGGCTCCAGTAATCGAAGCTGTGCATCCGGCCGAAAAGATAAGCCTAGAATTTGACAGCCTGGTAGAAGAAGATCAATATGAAAACAGTAATAAATTTGACATCCGAATATTTACTGATGGTAGCAAAATTGAGGGTAAGGTGGGGGCAGCGCTTTCTATATGGAATTGCATAGCCGAAGCCAAAACCCTCAAACTTGTTTTACCATCCTTCTGTACCGTATACCAGGCTGAACTTCTGGCTATATGTCAGGTGGCAAAGGAAGCACTAAAACAGCAGATAACCACATGTGGAATCTTCAGTGATTCAAGGGCGGCTCTTGAAACGCTGACGAATGCAAACACAACACACCCCTTAGCAGTGAAGACTAGAAACATTCTAAGACAATGTGAAGATCAGAATAAGAAAATCTTCCTGTTTTAGATAAAAGCACATGTGGGATTCGCAGGCAATGAGAGAGCCGACAAATGGAACAGGAGATACCAGGAAGGTGACACAGCATCAGTAACAAAACTGTTCTTCCCGGGCATTGCTGCAGCACACAAAATAATAAAAGAAATATACTTAACACAAACACACAAATCATGACAGGACATGGTGGATTCTCCTCATACTTGAACCGTTTCAAGTGTAAGGAGAGTCAGGCATGTATTTGCGACACCGAAACAACCGAATCAGTCCCCCACCTTTTAGTGGAATATATATATATATATATATATATATATATATATATATATATATATATATATATATATATATATATATATATATATATATATATATATATATATATATATATAAACATATATATATATATATATATTTGACAAAAAATATATATATATATGACCGCTGCTGCAAAACCGGGCGTTTCAGGCGAGCAGAGTGCTCATTCAGAATTTAAGTATGCTAAGAGCCCTCCCTAAGGATCTTAGGACATTATCTTGACGAAAAGTTGGAGCTTAAGTAGCACCTTGGCTTATGGCAGTATCTTGACGATGAGTGGGAGCTTAAGCAGGATTTTGACTCGTTAATGACTCTTGACCGCCGCCTCGAGTGTTGGCAGGCCGAAACAGTGGACCAAGTCACCACCGCCGGCGATTTTGTTGTATGCGTGTACATTGTGAAGTGTAGGCTGTGATGAGATCATCAGGATTGAATAGAATTAGATAGGCTGGTAATTATATCCCTAACATATGGATAACAACTAACAATTAACATCTTTAACTACCTTGTGGTCTAGGGGTAACCTATTCGGCTTAGATATTAGGTCCCGAGTTCGATCCTCGGATCGGGCAGAAGCGTTATTGAGTTTTTTTCGAGTTATTTCTCGACAACAACTTTCCATCAGGAGAGCCGTTTCCTTGTTTGCTATCTTATGACATAAAAATACTATAAATTTTGTTTAATTAATGATGTTTTCGCTTTCACGTTAAACACATTAAAGGTGGGGCAAGACGGGTGATGAACACACAAGCAGCCAAGTTGACATTTTCGCCTCAAGAATACTTGCCACTAATTGGTGTCATCAACAAAAACTAACTCTCTTTAACCAATGTTAATCTTCAGTTGGATCGTATACCAAAAAGTATATTTATGAAATCGTTTTTCTGGATAACATATTGCTATAGCTAATGCACTCCACTAGTCCGTAATATTATATAATATATTACTAGTCCAGAATATTATGAAATATAATATTCGTCCAAAAATAACAATAAAATATTGACGTCTAAATAGGTATGTAGAAGAGTTTCTGATAGTTTTATGTAAATCAAGTCAGTTTTATTAGTATATGTTATTGTAGTAGCCTGTTATTGAATCATTGAATCTAATATGTGTATATATATATATATATATATATATATATATATATATATATATATATATATATATATATATATATATATATATGATATGTGTGTGTGTGTTAGTTCTCAGTGCTTTATTTTTATACAAGTTACAACAATAAATGC
The DNA here is from genome assembly GCA_036924255.1 of Apodemia mormo. Lineage (NCBI taxonomy): Eukaryota > Metazoa > Arthropoda > Insecta > Lepidoptera > Riodinidae > Apodemia > Apodemia mormo. Next base: position 13,215,408 of record JAUPFN010000023.1, read on the forward strand.
AAGTAAATAAATCAAAACATAGAAGCCGCGGCTATATAATTTATTTCTATGTTTACTTAATTTCATTAGAAGAAAAGTAATATTTTTCGAGTGTAGTAAGTACATTTCTTTGGCATGCTCTGTAGCTTGACTACAGAAACTTAAGCGGCTTGTTGAAACTTAGCTTGAGAGGTGTCCTTAGATTCGTTTTTATTGCGAGAGTGACATAGGCTATAATATAATCTATTCGAATCGGGTCGCACTTGGGTTTTTCTAGGCGTTGAAACTTTTTTTTTTTGCTCAAGTTCTTGCTATACTATCCCCTTAATGCACAGATTCGTATTCCACAGGAGAAGCAACCAGCCAGCCATTAATTACTCATTTATTTATTTAGCAAAATGGTCACATTATTGCTGTACTTGGGCAGTAATTTATTGTAATTGGTCGGTATATTCGAAATGGCTTGAGTAAGATGCACATGTAGGGATGGTTGTTAAATATCGAAAATTAAGTTTTACATATCGGTATTTGGAATTGGATCGTGTGTTGTAGATATTATTAATTTTACACTTTCTAAGTATTAAATCAATATTAAAATTAAAAATGCGAAAGTTTGGATGTTTGGATGAATGGATGTATGGATGGATCACGCACAAACGGCTGAACCGATTTAGATAAAATGTGGATGACTTGGAATAGCATATAGGCTACTTTTTATCCCGGAAATATTAAATGTTTTCGCACGATTCACAAAAACTGTTGTAATGCAACACATACATTTTATTTTATTTATTTCTGATACATTTATATTCTGTGACAATAAATATCGAATGAAATTATCATTAAAGTTGATAAATACAGAAATACGGTTTAATGCCATTATACGAAAGAAAAAGAAAAGGTTGATTTAATCCAGTTTTAAGATTTGCTAGATGAGAGATTAAGATCTGCTAGATCAGTGGTTTTTTCAATATTGTTACCCCTGTAATCTATGTGGAAAACCTACACTGCACGCCGCGCGTGGCGTACGGCGCGGGCGAGATTGCAACATGGCGGATTACGAACGAAGCAAGCGTCATAGTATAACAATTGTAATACTGTGGCGCAGTGCTCTGTAACTTTTTTTTATCCACAGTTAGTCCACAGTAGAGTAGTATTCCACAGCTTTACCTATTTCTGCCAGTATAGCGTCAATACTTGTGATTATCGTGTTCCGTTTTGGAGGGTTTTCCGTTTAGCCGGTAAAATTAAGCATGTGACATAATTATCCCTTGTGACCGACCATAATATTTCGCACCTGCTGTATGCTTGTTTGCTGGTAAATAATTAGGGGATTCTGAAAACCATTGGCTATGCGAGTCACTACCATCGTGGCTACTACCACCGCCTTACTTATTCCTGCCGCAATAGCGTCAGTGCTTGTCGCTGTCATGTTCCGGTTTGGAGGGTAAGGTAGCCGGTAAACTTATGCATGTGGCATTAGACCTCGCTAGAAAATAGCAACGCAACATTAACTTCTTTGATGTCTATAGGCGACGGTCGACTCTCCATCAGGAGACCCATCTGCTTGTTTGCTATTTTATGATATATAGAAAAAGACCAGGGTTGAGTTTCACCAAGCCTAAATAAATACTGAGTTATTTCCTTTTAATGTTTATTAACCAGAAAGTCTATAGACGTTCGGTTTACTCTACCTAACCCGCAAGTTCACCGGGCGTGATAATACTTTTTTGTCTATATGTCATCGATACTTCGATATATTTTTAACAATGCTCATCCCTACGCACTTCAAGCTTTCAATTGAATACAATCGTCCTTTTGTTAACTAGGTTAAGCTTTTTATGTAACAATACAGTAATAAACGATCTTTTATTACCACACGAGTCTTTGTGTGACATCTTTAAATGGCATTGAAGAAAGTAATGAATATTTTCACTGCAACAATAATTAATTATAGTTTTGACCGAATTGTTCCTACCAATATGGCGAAGTTACACTTATGACCGAAACAAAACTACCATAATTTATAATGGTATAAAAAAGGTGGTAAATTTCCACAACATCTTGCCCACCTTACTTCGTGCCACCGCCTTACCTATTCCTGTCGCAATAGCGTCAGTACTTTTCACTGTCGTGTTTCGGTTTGGAGGGTAAGCCGATATACTTTTGATATGACATTGCCATCCCGCCAGACGGATAGCAACGCATCAGTAACAAATTTGGTGTATACATATAGGCGATGGTTTCTGTTTCCGTCAGGAGAGCCACCTGTTGGCTTGCAATCTAATTAAGTAAAAAAAAGAATCTTGTATGAACACTTAGTACTTACCGAGAAAAAATACCTACTACGAAGTTCTTCGCATTGACGAGCATCGCCAGCCCTTGTTTGTAATAAGTTATGTATTCAGATTACTTGGTCTAGTGAATTAGGTAACCTGTATTGTATCTTTATACCTATATAATTTCATTATAAGTTCGTGACAGAATATTTGCGTGTTTATTATACCAAAAAACCATTTAATTTTTTTTTGTCTATCTGTTTGTTTCAGCTCCAAAATAGCTAAAACGATTTGTATAGGAATTTCGTAGACAGATAATTTAATAAGGAGTGACTTAGCTTACTATTATTTTAGAAAAAGATGTGGAGTTCCGTGCGAGCAAATTAAAAGCCAAATCGAAGTCCACGTGGATGAAGTCATAGAGACAGCTAGTATATAACATAACTAGCTATGCTCGTGACTACGACCACGTGGAAATATATATAAAATTAAAGTAGCCTAAGTTACTTCATATTACTGTGGTCTAAAAGATTGATAGTCCCGGGGTTTTACCCACATAGTTCCCATTCTCGTGGAGTTTCCGGAATAAAAACTATCCTACGTCCTTTTCGGGTCTCAAACTATCTTTTTCTACACTTTTAATCGTCGGCACTTGGTGAAACTCCAGTTTAATGTAATATTTTAGTTAGTTTTTAACTATAAATTGCCCTGATGATGCTTGTGTAAGCGAAACCGGTTGATAATAAATGATAATAGCTTTATTGTGAAACAGTACAAGTATATAAGTGATAAAATATTACATCAAACTATCTTTGTATGAAACTTCATTTAAATCGGTTCAGTGACTTAGGCGTGAAGATGATACAGACAGACAGAGTTACTTTCCCATTTATAACATTAGTATGGATATACAGTGATTAACAAAAACCCTGTGCGACTCGAACGGAATATATAGTTATAAATACAGACAACATTGGAAAAAATCTATTAAGCGGTTGTCCCTGCAGGCCATCCCGGAAGCTTCCCAATAAATTGAGGTATTTTAAACCCCAAAGAACAAAAATCTACGCCTAGAGATTTTTCCAGAATTCAGAAATCTAAATTTTGTTAAAAATTTGATTTTTGCAAAACTGTAGGTATATTTTAGAAATGATGATCGATTTTGATCTTCGTATGGCATTCAATGCAATTCTTGAGTTGTAAAATGTTTTTTTAGCTACATAATTTATAGGTTGAAAAATATTCGAAGTAATGATTTTTTTTTTCAAAACTATCCCAAATAAATCAACCGATTTTTTAGCAATTTACAGTATTTGACGCAGTTTTTAAATCAATCGGTATATTAGCCTGAAAGTTATTTTAAAAATATGAAATAAGTTTACTGTAAACAACGAAATATTAATATTTGAAAAGCTGTAACTTTTGAAAACTTGATTCGATTTTGATTTTTTAAACTACATTTGACGTTTTTTTTTTTCAATTTCTCCCGAACGAATAAACAAATTTTGATACAATTTATGCATTGGACACAGTTTTTTGAGGAATAGATTAGCTGATTAGATTTTGTACTCAATCGTTACATAAATCTGGCAGTTATTTCAAAAAAAAATACTGTTTCGGAAATTTTTTGAGTTTTTTAAATTTCTTAAAATCTCTTGGACCAGACTGATTCTGATTTTTAAAAAATCTAAGTTGAGTGGAATCCAACCGAATGCCATAAACCGCGTTTCAATCGATCAACTTTACAAAAGTAATAAGATGTTTACATACACACACCCACACACACACAAACACACACACGTACAGACACACTGACGTCATCGTGAAAATACGTAGGGTTAGCAACGGAGGTGTTTTTCTGTCGGCCTATATATAATGTTATGTGTCACATTTTACAAGAAACGTCAACAAGCACTCCCATTTTATTTATTTGTATGTATTGTATGTATACAATATACAATGATTGTATAGATAGGTATATGATGGTATTGACGATTGACGATTGGACAGAGATTTAGTTACTCACCATATATGTACGTACTAGTATCGTTAAGTAGCTCCCATATCACAAGAAAATAATTAAAATATTTTTTTATTTCCTTATAGACCGGGAGATGGTGACACAAAATATTAGATCATTTGACCAGTATGGCAGTTCTTCAGGGGTTTAATTACGTAATAACAAAAAGGAAAATGATAGTCATAGCGCTGGTACCGGCAGCCCAATTGAACGTGTCGGATAAATTACAAGTGTAATAAATCACGAGCGGACTCTACGAGCGGAGCGTGGTCCGCTCGTGACCACGGTCAATGTAACTTGGCCGAAACGTCAAGCTTTACAAGTAAGTTCTATATATGTACGCGTTTTTGAACCATTTATATATTTTTAAAAATGGCAGTAGAACGCGTTACTTTTAAAGTTCATGTCGAACGATTTGTTCTTCAAAAATTCTTGTATTTTCCGATAGTCGATAAAAAATTAGACCCCTGAAAAACCGCCATACCGGTACAAATGATTTAATATTTTGTGTCACCATCTCCCGGTCTATTACTATAGGGTCAGTTTAATTCGTAATATGTAAACCGATATTTAGTATAATTTATCAAATATAAATTAATCGTTTACAAATCTTCCTTGATAAAGTACCTACTTATAACTATTATGACTTGTACAACACTAATTAATTATTTATAAGTTTCCTGTTTTTTACGGCCTTAATTTATGGTTATTTGCTAAACTCGACCAATTATTAATGTAAGGGATATAACAGACAATAAGGTAAATATGTAACAAGGTTGATTTCCATATCTCGGCATACCTACGCGCCAGAAATAAGAAGTATTTGTCATAATTAGTAACTTCAAATCCATCTTTTACCGAATCTTGTTTTAGTTTAGGGTTGTCACTTATACACTTTACATTATTATATACATTCCCTGGACATATATGCATGAAACTTCGTATGAATTGAGTACAAAAAAATCAATTACGTGTTTAAGCGTTTTTCAAAATTCAATCCCTACAAAGGTAAAATAAGGAAAGTAGCTTATAAAGAAAGGTTAAATAAGTTCTAAAGTAAATATGCGCGAGCGAAGCTGCGGGTTACAGCTAGTAATATGTAGAAACTTTATTAAGTGTAGATACGGAGTATGCTCCTATGTAAACATGCAAATGTTGATCCGGATCCAATTTGAAGAATAAATAATCTGCCATTCTACCAGGCTGTTCAAAAAAACGATAATCTTCATTAAGTATATATAAGGGGCATTCTTCCATATAAGACGCACGTAGACGTTGATCCGGGCCCAACTTTGAGGAATAAATTATTATCTGCTATACCTAATTGGTATTTAGCGTAGAGCGGTTCGAACGTTGACGACCAGGCTATTTCGAAGCAGCTGAACTCTTTAGTATTGCGCAGAGATGTAGGTTCAGTCTGATTCTTCTATCGTATTTATCATGGGGAGTGGTCCGACGAGTTGTTCGGATTAATTCCTGCCGCCGAATTACATCAAATTTGAAGTTCCATCCTCACCATCTTGATCTCTGGAATTCCACAACTGTGCAATTCTCCCAACTTTTTGCCTCACACTACTCTGTTGTGGAATCAATTACCGGCAGGGGTGTTTCCGAACGGATACGACTTAGCCACCTTCAAGGAAAGAGCTTACTCATTCTTAAAAGGCCGGCAACGCAACTGCAATACCTCTGGTATTGCGGATGTCCATGTGCGGCGGTGATCACTTACCATCAGGTGCACCTTCTGCCGTTTGCCCTCTCTTCTATAAAAAAAACTGGATTTATAAAAAGTAACTTTAACCTAAGTTCCTTTTATTTTAGGAAGATTTGCATTTCTGTGCATGCGATGCGCGATGAATGCAATTAAACCCAGATCTCAACGTCAAAAAAAAGTCTTTGATGTCTATACGCAGTAACTTCTCTTTCCATTAGTAGAGTCATCTGCTTGTTTGCTCTATAAAAAAATATGATTATTTATAATTGCTTACTTTAGCGTTAGGTTATTTATCGAATATAATTTTGTACAAATATTTTTTTAATTTAGTACAACTGTTACAGTTTGTATAACACTAATTATTTGTAAATTTCCTGTTATTAAGGGTTTTAATTTATCGTTATTTTATTAATCACAACCAATTTTTAGTAGGTAAAAGACAATAAGTTAAGGTAAAATATGTGACTAGGTTGATTTCCATATCTCGGCATACCTACGCGCCAGTTCCTACAAGAAATAAGAAGTATTTGTCATTATTAGTAACTTCAATTCCGCCTTTCAACGAATCTTGTTTTAGTTTAGGGCTGTCACTTATACATAATACGTATAAACTTTATTAAGTAAAGATATGAAGTGTGCTCTCATACAAACATGCAAATGTTGATCCGGACCCAATTTGAAGCATAGATCATCTGCCATTCTACCAGGCAGTTTAAAAAAAAAACAATTGGCTGTACTTATCACTACCATCGTTACTACAAGGTAGATCTACAAGTGATTAGTCAATTGTGTTACAAGGTAAATTTTTTTACCGTCTCGCCCGAGTTTAATACTACCGCCTTAATTATACCCGCCGCATTGTCTTTAGTACCATCTTATCTTGTCGCAATAGCGTTAACGCTTACCACTGTCATAATTTTATGTTGGTAGGAAGAGTCAGAGTCTCACTGTTCGTATGAAGAAGATGGTGTGGATGGAATCCCTCTCTGCTGCTTGTAGTGCTATAGCAAAACGTGGATACCTGCACTTAATTAAAAAGCTCATCAGAATTTGTCAATTGGTTAGCCACTGGTCATATTATATAACTTAATACCTTCTTCTAATCGTGTGTAGTATTTGCAACTCTGTCTACCATTTCGAATATGTGGTTAGTATGGAGGTGTGTTAACATCTCCGTGCCTCCGAGAGAACGTAAAGCTGTCGGTCCCGGCTATCGCTAGAAATAAATAATTATCGTTATCTGGTCAGTAAAATTAGGATAGCGATCACAACCTATCTCGCCAACCAACAGATTAATGAATCTCGTGAAACGGAAAATCCGGAAAATAGACCTTAAATTCACTCTGACTACTTAGCAATGGAACCGGTGTAATTATACTTTTTACTATATTGTTCATCCATATCCATACTTCCACGTTAATAGTTTTAAATGAGAAAGCCTGTCCGTTTGTTTTCAGTCTTTCTGTCTGACTGTCACTAATTTTGATGAAATTTGGCATAGTCAAAGGACTGAGTCTTTCCCGATGATCTCAATACCATTAATACCAATACACACACACAACACTATGCCGTCCACGTCGGTTTCGGCGACGAAGACTTCTCTATCGCCCTGCGCTTAACGCGAAGCGCAATGTCATAACGCCAACCATCATATTTAGTCCGAACGCCGCACTAAGCTGAGGTCTGGTCTCACAGGAGACAGGAGGAGGGTCTTAGCGCGGGTGTTTTTTATTTGAACTCTGACTAAACACGTAGGGTCAACTGTATTAGTCACTTCAAAAAAATAGTATTTATATTTCTACTTTTTACTAACGTTTTTCAGAAACCAACCCTTAAGAGTCTAATAAGAAATAAAAATTTGTAAAAAAAATATATATCGATGACTTATTATTCTACTCGCAAGCGAAGCTGCCTGGGTCAGCTAGTTTGTTATATTTACGTACTAAACTTATAGACCGTGGTCCAAGGAACAAACTTGTTTTGACTAATAACAAGCTGAATTTTTGTGAACAGTTTCATTTTGACTAGACGCAAATCTTTTAATCTTCGAAAAATCTCAAATCGTGTAACTAATGAAGATATGAGCTTCGAACACTTTAATTCGGTGACGGAAAAATATTTTATTAAAAACAATAATTATTTTTTTTTACTTTAATCGTTTGATAAATGTTTAACGTTTGATAAAATACGAAAAACAAAACTTTCGTCCTACACATTCGATGGTTTTTCTGGCGAGTCCTCCGCTCTAAAGATTCGGAATTATGATATTTTTAAATTAACGTTAATCAATTAGAAAACAAACTAATTTTCTCACAACATCTTATTAATTATTATTATAATTCAAGCGTTACTTTATCCTACACGTAAAGTGGAAACTTTTCTTAGTCCGACACTCAAGTTTTTGGAACGAAGTTCCTTATCGCGCGTTGTGAAAGGGGGTTAGATGGAAAAAATTCTTACGAAAAGTTGTCACGACACTTTTTGCTATAGTAAGGTATTGTAAGCACAGAAATATTCAGCCACTAACTACCCTTAAAAGTGTTAAAGAGCTTACTCATTCTTAAAAGGCAGGCAACGCAACTGCAAGACCTCTGGTATTGCAGATGTCCATGGGCGGCGGTGATCACTTACCATCAGGTGCGCCTCTTGCTCGTTTGCCCCCTCTTCTATAAAAAAAAAACCCTTTAGCTCGTGCATTGAAAGTGAAAGAGTCTATCTACTATTTGATTGAGTTTACTTTTTTCTAGTGCCAAATGTTCGACATTTATACAGAATTTCGTCCGAATGTCGAATTTCGACCAAAAGTTAAATTTCGACGTACAGTCGAATTTCGAACGAGTGTCGAAATTCGACTGAGTGTCGAATTTCGATGGGTTGCCGAGTTTCGACCGCCGGTCGAATTTCGACCGGCTGCCGAAAATCGACCGCGGGTCGAAATTCGACCGGGTTCCGAAATTCGACCGAGTGCCGAAATTCGATCGGGTGCCTAAATTCGACCGCGGGTCGAAATACGACAGGGTGCCGAAATGCCGACCGTAGGTCGAAATTCTACGAAGTTCCTTATCGCGCGTTGTGAAAAGGGGACTAGACGGAAAAAAATCTTACGAAAAGTTGTCACGACACTTTTTGCTATAGTAAGGTATTGTAAGCTGTGCGGCGTGCGGATGTTTCTCTGTCTGTCTCTCTCTCTCTTTCTCTCTCTCTCTTACAGAAAGCAAGCCAGATATTTTCATTTCTATTTCGCATTGAACAGTGTGGTGTCGCGACGATTATTTTTGTTGAGTGTATACAGGTTTTTTGTAAATAATCTATATACATATAATAAAATCGTAGGAAAGTCAATGTATATCCGGGGAAAAGTACTGCATGGATTTACTTCAAATCTTGCATGAATATTACTAACAGGTCGGGTCAACATATAGGTTACATATTATCACACTATCACCTTCGGGGGAGGAGCTGTGCGGAGTAAACGAAGTCCGCGCAAACGATGTCGCGGACAACAGCTAGTAATAAATAATAATAAAAGGAACTTCGTTCCATCCGGGTGTCCCTTGACACCTCTCAAGTTTTTCTTTTTTATCTATCTTTTTTAGTTACCCGATTCGAGATTTTTCGAAGATAGAAAAGATAGGCGTCTCATCAAAACGAAGCTGTTCAAAAAAATTCAGCTTGTTATTAATCAAAAAAGTTTTTTCCTGGGATCACTGTCTATTATGTTCTTTTAATTCATAAAAGAGTGAACAAAAGAGTTAGCCCTGTTTGGTAATCATTAAACTAATTAAACATTCGTTCGGTTCAGTGTTATCTGATTTAATGTGCGTACCCCGGTAACCCTTTGCTCTAATTCCGATTGCTTGAATTTTTTACACCGCCGTCTCTTTGATCAACAATAACAGGTAGATAAAGCGAGAGCGTCTTAAAAACTATGCAAAGTGATAATTCCATTGAGTGAAAGTTGTGTGTATATTTTTTTCGTCACTTTAAAACGGTTGGCGAATTTCAATGAAATAAAAACATGATCTTTTTATCGTAGGAAAATACATTGTTATCATGGAATACACAGATTAATCACGAAGAGGCCTACTTGGAAGCGGTTTGGTATTTAAGTGTAGTTTTACATAAATCAGCGAAAAGTTCCTCAAAAAATATGTTATTATTTACCTATACAACTCAAAACTTAAGAACCGCAATGTCTTCGTTTCATTTATGATTTTCTGGTATCTGTTTGTGTGCATATAATATGTTATTAACAGTTAGCCTTATGTGTTAAATAAGTTTTGAAAAATATAATTTGTATATTAATTTATAAATATAAAAAGTATAAATAAGTAAAAACATATTTTTGATTTGATCCGTGACAATTAAATCTATAATTTTATCTTCTTATATTTGTTTCAAATATATATAGAGATGGTTCATTTTCTCATGATTCACTTGGTATTGCTGCACTAGAAAGTTTATTATAAACCATTAGCTGAAATAGCAAAAGCAGCATGCGAAAATGGAATTCAAAAATTTTAAAAATAAATCTTTATTTTCTTGTTATTCTTTGTCTTTTTTTATATCACCCTAGCTATCTATATTTTTCTTATGTTACAGTTAGCATGTTTTACATCATGAGTATGAGGACAAATTAAAATTTTATCGAAAATTTACTACAATTTTATTGCAATTAGGTTTCTTTTGTCTTTGATATTATGCATATTTTATTCTTTTTTATATAGCAACGACCACATTTTGTACCATATTAATTTGTTTGTTTGTAATGAATAAACTCAAAATTCAGCCGGTGTATTAAAAAAAACTTTCACCTACAGAGAGCGACATCATCACAAAATAACATATATACTTACATTTCAAAAATAAGAAGTTCCTCCACATAGACAAAGCAGTAGTATTAGCGAGGATTTAATAAACTAGATAACAATGCTTTTAACGACTCACCTAGTTGCACTGTGTCATCGCTATTCTCATTCCTGCTGTTATAACGTCAATTTGTATCACTAATAAATATGCATAAGCGTTACATCCCTGCTTTCCCCGTGTTGGTTCTGGGCTCCTTTGAAGGATAGACCAACTGCCGTTCTGCCAGGCAGGTCGTAAAAGGCGACCGATTGGCTATGCGAGTCTCTACCATCGTGGCTACTAGGTGGTAGAGTTCTGCATTGTCTCGCCCGGGTCTCGTACCACCGCCTTGCCTATTCCTGCCGCACTAGCGTCAGTGCTTGTCGCTGTCGTGTTCCAGTTTGGAGGGTAAGGTAGCCGGTTAACTAATGCATGTGGCATTAGACCTCGCCACAAGATAGCAACGCACCATTAACACCTTTGGTGTCTATAGACGATGGTTGACTCTTTCCATCAGGAGACCCGTCTGCTTGTTTGCTATCTTATAACATAAAAAAATACCCATACCAACATATATGAAAATACATATTTAGTGTCTATAGATGATGATTATTTTTTATCAAAACTAAATAACCATTGATATATTCGATAAAGAGCTCAAATACCACCATTTGTATCCAAAGTTTTATACGTAATACACAATCTAGATGTATTTTGTGATCGAGTGTCTCACATTTGTGACCAAAGATCGTTATCTAGGGACGGAAATAGTTTGGGTAGATAAGGAAGTTTTAGAAATTCCGACTTTTATAATAAACATACGAATGGTTTGAAAGGGAAAACGAGCCCATTCACATATTGTCAAAAATCTTAGCAATTCAATTATATTTTTTTCTTTTTAAGTATGGAAATTATCCTCCATTTGTCAAATATCATCATTTTTTTCGAATAATTATTGTAGAATAGTCCTAGCTGAATGTAACGTTTGTCACGAACACACATCAACATACCTATACCACACACATACACACACTAAAGTTTTTAAAAATGTGATTATGATTCTCATTTAGTTTTTTTTTATATCATAAGGTAGCAAACAAGCAGATGGGTCTCCTGATGAAAAGAGTCAACCATCGCCTATAGACATCAAAGATGTTAATGATGCGTTGCTATCTTGCGGTGAGGTCTAATGCCACATGCATAAGTTTACGGGCTACCTAACCCTTCCTCCAAACTGGAACATGACAGTGTCAAGCACTGACGCTATTGCGACAGGAATTGGTAAGGCGGTGATACCAGACCCGGGCGAGACAATGCAGAACTCTACCATCTAGTAGCCGCGATGGTAGTGACTCGTCATAGTCAATCGGTTGCCTTTTACGACCAGCCTGGCAGAACGGAGTTGGCTTATTCTTCAGGAAGCCCGAGGAAAAACCTGCTCGGGGAGTCACTTTTACTTTATGGTCTAATGGTTAGTAAACGTATTTGGTTTCGTTGACCATGAGGTCCCAGGTTCAACCAGGTTATTAAGAAGCTCAGTTATGTGGTATATTAATACCCCTGTTCCCTGTATGAGTTTTTTTAAATAATTAAAAAAAATCTAAATGTATTATTTATTATAATATTTACATATTTTTAATTAAATATATTTTTTAATTATCATGTTGAGGTTATATAATTTACAATAGTAGTACGATAATAATTTCTTATTCCGGCGATTATCGGCCAATTTAAAACACTCGATGAGGTTATGTACAGACACTATTTTATATTTCATTTTTATAATTCATCACTTATATTGTACTATTTGGAAGCTTTTTATATCAAATGGCTTCCTTGATATAAAGACACAATCAGCGCCTATATACATTAAAGATCGCTGCCATCTGTTTGATGACTTAAAAATACCAAAACCAAATTCCGTATTGCTGAACTTCAAGAGGATTTCGCTGCATATTATCGCATTCCCGCTATTTCGCTCCTACAAAAGACGGTTCAGTGGGTCTAGACAAATGGCATAAACGCTAGGAGAATAGAATGATAAATTTATGGATTTAACATAAGCATAATCGAACGCTTAAGTCCTTGACTTAAGCGTTCGAAAAATAAAAAGATAAATTTATGGATTTGACATAAGCATAACCTTAACTAAGACTTAAGCGTTCGATTATGCTTATGTCACATCCATAAATTTATCTTTCTATTCTCCTAGCGTTTATGTCACTTGTCTAGACCCGCTGAGCGGCAGAAAAGTATTGGACGCATAGGGCGATACCGTGCAGCCAAATGTAGTACCTAATATCCTTACATTCGCGCTACACGCATGACAACGCACCATTAACAATCTAACCGCCCGGCCACAGCTACCCGCGGCGCGACCTTCGACGCGAAATGCGGCGCGGTGAGTCGCGCGACCATCTGGGTATGCCACAGCTCGACTTGTTGCGACCGCGGCGGCGTGCCGCTCTAAGCTGTCACACCTATACTAGCTAGTACCAGGGTCGGATTTTGTAATACTATTTGTACTATATTCTTTTGAAGATTGTACGCAAAAATACCATTATTGTTGATACTTACATATATTACCTTATCATTAATCCCTCCATTCAGGATTTTTGAAATTATATTTCTTTAGACAGCGAGTGAAATTTTAAGATGCACGCACATTACCGTAACGTAAAAATTACAGGTTGTTCGCTAAATTGCTCATTAAGTCCCGAAATCCTTGACTATCCTTTTCCAGTCCTTTTGTTATTTTAATGTAATAAGTATTTGCATGCAATTAAAATCTATCAGAAATCAGAAGTACTTTATTCAATAAAACTTTTTACAAGTTATTTTGACACGTCACCATATTTTTTAAAAGCTACTACCGGATCGGAAACGTGGCCACTATTTTTTAATGACGCCAAAAAAGTATAACTTCTCACCCGCGTATACATATATATATATACATATATATATATATATATATATATATATATATATATATATATATATATATATATATATATATATATATATATATATATATACACATATTAGATTCAATGATTCAATAACAGGCTACTACAATAACATATACTAATAAAACTGACTTGATTTACATAAAACTATCAGAAACTCTTCTACATACCTATTTAGACGTCAATATTTTATTATTATTTTTGGACGAATATTATATTTCATAATATTCTGGACTAGTAATATATTATATAATATTACGGACTAGTGGAGTGCATTAGCTATAGCAATATGTTATCCTGAATATACTTTTTGGTATACGATCCAACTGAAGATTAACATTGGTTAAAGAGAGTTTTTGTTGATGACACCAATTAGTGGCAAGTATTCTTGAGACGAAAATGTCAACTTGGCTGCTTGTGTGTTCATCACCCGTCTTGCCCCACCTTTAATGTGTTTAACGTGAAAGCGAAAACATCATTAATTAAACAAAATTTATAGTATTTTTATGTCATAAGATAGCAAACAAGGAAACGGCTCTCCAGGTGGAAAGTTGTTGTCGAGAAATAACTCTTTTATTAATATAAGTTTTTTTTTATTAATATGAGTGAGATGAATGTATAGGAACAAATTTTGTTTAACGTAAGCCGACATCAAATTGAGAAAATGCTGTGAAGTTTTGGAACGAAGTTCCTTATCGCGCGTTGTGAAAAGGGGCTAGACGGAAAAAATTCTTACAAAAAGTTGTCACGACGCTTTTTGCTATAGTAAGGTATTGTAAGCACAGAAATATCCAGGCACTTCCCTTTAGCTCGTCCATTGAAAGTGAAAGTCTATCTACTATTTGATTGAATGTTCGACATTTATACAGAATTTTGCCGAATGTCGAATTTCGACCAAAAGTTGAATTTCCACGGACAGTCGAATTTCGAACGAGTGTCGAAATTCGACCGAGTGTCGAACTTCGATCGGTTGCCGAGTTTCAACCGTAGGTCGAATTTCGACCGGGAGCCGAAATTCGACCGCGGGTCGAAATTCGAGCGGGTGCCGAAGTTCAACCGTGGGTCAAAATTCGACCGGGTGCCGAAATTCGACGGTGGGTTCAAAATTCGACCGCGGGTCGAAATTCGACCGGGTGCCGAAATTCGACCGGGTTCCGAAATTCGACTGGGTTCCGAAATTCGAACGGGTGCCGAAATTCGACCGTGGGTCGAAATTCTACGAAGTTCCTTATCGCGCGTTGTGAAAGGGGGGCTAGACGGAAAAAAATCTTACGAAAAGTTGTCACGACACTTTTTGCTATAGTAAGGTATTGTAAGCTGTGCGGCGTGCGGATGTTGCTATGTCTGTCTCTCTCTCTCTCTCTCTCTCTCTCTCTCTCTCTCTCTCTCTCTCTCTTATAGAAAGCAAGCCAGATATTTTCATTAGAAATGAAAATATCTGGCTTGCTGTCACCATGACACCATTTCGCATTGAACAGTGTGGTGTCGCGACGATTATTTTTGTTGAGTGTACACAGGTTTTTTTAATTAATAATAAAAGGTACTTCGTTCCATCCGGGTGTCCCTTGACACCTCTCAAGTTTTTTTTTAGATTAAGTTTAAGTTTCGGTGTATATACTAAATTAAGTTTAATATTTTTTTAAGTATAATATTAAAATAATATGTCAATAACCAATTATTTATTTAATCAATAAATCAGCATACTAACTCTACATTAAAATTAAAAAAAACCGACACTTTTTTATCGTCAGCCCACCATTTTACTTCAGTTTCATAATAATTTTAAGCGCAAAACGTTAAAGGAACTGATGATCTTCGAAAGAGGATCCTGCAGCATATAGTTAAAGGTAACCTTGACCTGTGGTTCCTTATTCAATGAACTTGAGCTGTTTTATTGCTAAGCTCCCGAGGTCTTCAGCTCCGCCATGTAACTCTATCAAACCATGTGAATCTTCTAGCAATAAAGGCTATATCAGCCCAATTTCAAGTGTCCACTTTCCAGTTCCATCGTTATATTTTAAAAAACATTCAGCATCTAAATGTTTGCCAAAACAAATCGGAGCAGCCTACACTCAGTGGCTTTTAACTGATCAAGCTTAGAAGATCACATGGCCTTCCTTCCGCTCTTTCATCAGATACTGGAAGCTATCCTATTCCACATTCCTTAAAATAAAAAATCAAACGAGTCCATAATTGATCGTGTTGCTCAATTTTAATTAAAAGTTTTGATAACCTCCTTCCTGTTTCATCATAAGACCCTGTAAATCATTTAGTACCAGGGTATTTGTCAAAACAGAACAACTGACTCCAATCTAAATGGGTTTTTCTTATTTAGTTTATAACTTACCATGGCCACCTTCGAGTTTGATCGTTAAATCCTAAGTCATGATGAGCATCAGATCCTAGAAATCGTCCAGCATCAAAATGTTTGTCAGTACAAGACAATTGAGCGCTAACTCAATAAACTTACCTTGTTGAGTTTAGAAGTTTATTGTCTAAGCATTTTGCATCTGGATGTGAGAAGTTTCTACATTACTTTTTTTGGCTCCATCTTCAAAGTCTCGTAATAATGAAAAATATCTTATTGCCACGAAACGAACGACTCCAAACTCTTCTATCTTAACACTTTCTTTTTACAATAACACTCTAGCGGTTCCATGTTCCATTTCTCGTCATATGAGTACTAATTAAACTTAGTACTTATAACAACAAAACCAATGACCCAAAACTTGGTTACCTCGTCAAAACTCTACATCTGAGAGTTCTAGTCCCTATACCTAGGCTACATCATGATATGAACTGGATAGTACCATAAAATTGCATTGTCATTGAAATTACAAAAGTTTGCCAAGTTTCGGTACAAATAAATATCAGGAAGTCGATAAAAATAGTTTGCAATATTTAGAAAATCTTTTATTTACATAACAAATATTGCTAGTTAAATAAAAGCTGATATCTTCGAATGAAAATATTGTACCATCAGGTCTAGGTCACCATGTCATTGCAATATAATTGAAGTAATAAAATACAAAGTTTAGCATCAATAAAGCCTTTAGAAGTTGCTAAATTCCTTTCATCAAGTGGAAAAGAGACGGTGAGCTTTCAACGGCTGCACAGATTCTATTGAATCATAGCAAAGAACCATCTCGCAAAATAGGGCTTTCAAGTAAAAAAAATCGCATCTAATCGGACCATCCGCCAGGGCGCTACGATGCACGGACAGATACACAGACACACCTCTGAAACTTATAACAACCTTCGTTTTTGCATCGGACGCTAAAAATAGTAGTAAAAATTTTAATAAAATAAAGTAAGTATCTATATAATTTCCGTTGGTAATAATTTTGTGTTATTCTAATTCCAACCCTGGCTTACAAGTGAATAAAACAAAAGTCCTCTTTTGTTTTATTCGCTCATCACACCGCGCGGATGGTCGCGCGTTTTTCCGCGCCGCAATTCGCGTTGCCGGTAGCTTTGGCATACTTCATACAGTTTCCTACATTTGTTTTCGCTCGCCGCGCCGCAATTCGCGTCGCCGGTCGCGCCGCGCGAGCTGTGGCCGGGCCGTAAGGCCTCTAATCGATGATTATATATTTTTTTCAACAGGAGATTCATTTTATGACTAGCAAGGCTGTATGCGATTATGATGTGTAAAATGCAACAATTGTTAATTTAATAGTACTAGCGATCGCCTGTGACGATATTCATCCATATACTAAACAATTAAATCTTTTTTAAGTTTGACAACTTACTTTAGCTTTAAAGAAAAAAGTATACATGTGTTTATAGTTTGGTTTTTATTACCATGTATGTCTCATAAATTTAGTGTGTATGATGATTATTTTTATTAATTTAATTTATTTGTAATATTATTTAAAATATTTGTTATGTTCCTCCACATTGTAAACTTTAATTGTGCTAAATTTCAGAATTCACCAAAATTTAATGTAAAAGCATTACTTGCTTTTCTATATATTTTCATTATTTTATCTATTATACATTTTCATTATTTTCATTATTTTATCTAAGTTATAAAAGAAAAAGTACACATTTTGATCACACACAAAATTGACTGATTTTAACTCAGTTGTATAAATTAACAAGTACCTAACTATGATATAATCTGTAGATTTTTAATTTAGTACCTCCTTAATATATGCGATTCCCGGAACAGGAAAATCAAAAATGTGTTTATTCAGACTCCTGATAAAAACAACATTGCCTGGGATTGTATAAGTGCCCGATTGGCGTTAGGCACGTCACCTATCACGTTATGGGACTAAGTATCTTCAGCTCATCGTGGATGCACTTATTGTACCTCTGCCTACTACGTCTGGGATATGGGCGTGAAGAATTTTTTTATATATAAGCAACTAACTATTATACAATTTATGGTGTGAGACAAAAGGTATCTACATTAAAACATACAGAAAATAGCCATATTGTTACGTAGCTCGGGTTCGTAATTGTAAGAAAACACCACTTATATTAAATCCGTGTATTTACAATACACACAATACACAAGACAACACAATGTAATACTGAAATACACTTTACACACTACTCACTCACTGTACTATCTCTTAACTACACAAAAAATACTTCTCGCTTCGCACTGATCACTTGAAGTATCGCTCTCGATCGCTTGATAAAAGCTGCCTTGTGTTTGTCAACACCTCTCTATTTATAGCCAGGGTAAAGTCCTAGCTGGATCCAGAAAAATCTAAATGTATCGGGAAACAATGAATCACTTCTTATCGTAAACATGTTATGAGTAATTAATCTTAGTACACGCCACTTTCAACCTTATGCCATATCCCACAAAGTCCATTATGGCATAGCCCAGGTCAACTATTTGTTTGTCAATAGGAGTAGCTATCTCTTTCTTTTATTTCTAGATCTCTCCAGCGCTCCAACTCTACACGTTTCTAGATTATTCGTAACAATATTATACACATCTTAATCACACCAGGCATTGCCCAATTTTTAATTTAATATTTTTGTTAAGTAAATATATAGGTATATTAATCTATAATATAAGGCAATAGGTACACACTTTAATCACACAAGTTATTGATCTATTTAGTATACGCAAGTAGTGATTATACAATCTGCAGTATATTATAAAATGTGCACACTTTAATCACAAAAGTTATTGACCAATTTTATTTAATAGTATGAGCAAGTAATTGTTATTATAGTCTGTGGTTTAAGATGGAACATACCTACACAATTAAATCACACTAGTTACAGACCGATTTTTAATATAATTATATAAGCAAGTAACTATTTTATAATCGGAATTATAAGATAAAAGGTATACATTTTAATCACACAAGCCATTGACCGATTCGTAATAAGTTCTTCATAAATTACAAAGAGCGAAAGGGCGGATCGCTGGCCAGATCTAATCAGGCGTACAGTTTAATTTAAACGCAGTTGAGAGTGAGTGCGCCAGGATAATTGAGCAGAGCCACCTATAACTAATATCCCTACGCCCCCTTTAGCTGTCCGTTCATTAGTCAATAAAAGGACTACACCAATATGTTTTGAAGGTTAGTAATCGAAAACTTGCAATGTTTTTATCGTTTAATACTAACCGCATCTCAGTCCGTTTTATGCTTAAAGATTTCGGTAAATCTTACAGAAATTATGAATATTTTTTTTTACAAATGATAGATATATTTGATCTGTTATATTCTTTGGAATATAAAAAGACGTGTGGCACTCGGAGACTACTTGTTTGTTACCCTATGATATTAAAAAACGAGACCGGATATGTACCCGATTACTTCCTTTCACATACGGATGTTGGAGAATCGTATGTGTAAGTTGAAGGTACTAGATGGTAGGTAGTTTTTAGATCGTAGAAGCATTAGTCTTCGACAGACCATATTATATTATTTGAAATGTATTTTCTTGCCGCACTGAATTAATTTTTAACTCCCTGATAAATTAAGTATGAAACATAAACTAAGCCCAAGCAATCGATTTGCCGAGGGCAACATTTGACTGTTAAGACAAAATATGAAAGATTATCTGTCGGGAACATGGCCGCCGTTGGCCTGATGTTTTAATTAGCCCACAGGCAACTGCATTTAGCCACACAGCCAATTTGATTGCACGCCGATCTTCTAGGGCTATTAGTTGTCATTATTTTAGTTAATTCAATAATAAATCCTTCAAAAGACGTCCAATATGAAAAGATAGGAGTAGTTATAGAACGAGTTTTTTTTGATTGAAAAGTTGAAGAATTGATACATTATTATATTCGTATATAAATGATACTCAACCTTTTCTTCTTACATGCTCTATCTACAGTTAGCAGAAGTTTTTATCGGCCCGAAATTCTATGTCCATGACAAGTTTTATTATATCATAGTGTAGCAAATAAGAAGATGGGTTTCCAAATAGATAGAAACAATAAAGAAAGTGGTACTAAATCTAGGTGAAACTTTGTGGAATTCTACCTGCAAGACGCGATGGTATGACAGGTTTAGCCAGTCGATTGTCTTTTTTGTAGGCAGGCGATATATTCTTCAAAACGATCTCGGGTCAGCACAAGTAAATTAGTCTTTAACAGCAGCAGTAGATAGTCTTTAATAGAGCAGAGCTCCTATTTCTGGGTAGGTGATCTACAGACAACCTAATAAACCTACTACATATTTATGTAACTAGTCGGTAGGGGTTCTACCTGCTTTTAAGCCAATTGTGTAACAAGTCGTGATTATAGTAACAAGTCGTGAAAAGTAGTCAAATGTAATAAGTATTGATATAGAACTAGTAAGGTTACCCGCCTTAATAGTTCTACATCACTACCCAAAAAAGTTTCTTCACGCCCATATCCCCGAATAGATAGGCAGAAGTAGAATAATTGCTTCCACGATTAGCAGTACCGATCATGCGGGGAGGTCTGTTCACGATTTTGCCTTGGTGTATGGTCTAACACAACTGGTAACTTCGCCTACGCGTGTTCAAGATGTGGATGACCATACTCCTTCACTGTTGGACCTTCTGCTGACCTCTCATCCGGATGATTACCAGGTATCTGTGGACGTCCCACATGATGCGTCAGACTGTCGTCTGATCCGGAGCAAAGTGTCGGTTACGAGCCTATCACAGCCTTCTTTTGCAGGCCGTCGTCACGTTTGGCACTATAGGTCAGCAGATTGGGACGGGATGCGATCTTTTTTGCGCCCTACTCATGGGGGCGGATGTGCTTCAAGCTGGATGATCCGAGTGTCATTGCTGACTCTATCGCTGATGTGGTGCTGCAGGGCATAGAACTTTTCATTCCATTTTCTGCGGTGCCGGTTGGTGGTCTCAACCTTGGTTTGGTCGCTCCTGCAAAACGGCTGCACGCCGAAAGCAGGAGTGCTACCGGGCTTGGGTTGCTGCGTCGGCGTCTCGTGATGTAAAAATCAGCACGTTACGAACGGAGTACAACTCTGCCTCTAGGTTCTTCAAAAGAGCTATCGCCAAGGCAAATTCGGGACACATTGGCAGAATTGGTGAGAAATTAGTTCACCTTCCTTCGGGAACTCGTGCGTTCTGGTTTCTCGCCAAGGCTGTCATAGGGAATTTCTCTCAGCACTCTCTTCCATCTTTGCACGGAGACGATGACTCTCTGGCCCATACCGCAAAGGAGAAGGCCGATCTTCTGGGCTCATTCTTTGCGGCTAATTGAACTCTGGACGACCAAGGGAATGCACTGCCTACCACCCCACGGTGCAACAGTTCTATACCGGAACTAAGATTCCTGTAGTCTTCCGTGCGTAAAGCACTTTTTTCCTTGAACGTTCACAAGTCCAATGGGCCGAATGGCATCCCTTCTATTGTGCTTAAGGTGTGTGCTCCGAAGTTGGCGCGAGTATTAACGCGCCTGTTTCGACTCTCCTACTCACTCGGCGTGGTACCAAAATCGTGGAAGACAGCTTTAGTGCATCCCATTCCCAAAAAAGGAGATAGCTCTAATCCGTCTAATTACCAGCTCATAGCCATAACCTCCTTGTTCTCCAAAATTTGGGAACCATCATCAACTGTGAGCTCCTGAAGTATTTAGAAGAGCACCAGTTGATTAGTGACCGTCAATACGGTTTCCGTCGTGGCCGCTCAGCTGGTGCTCTGCTAGTATATTTGACACATCGGTGGGCAGAAGCAGTTGAGTCCAAGGAGAAGGCATTGGCAATAAGTTTGAACATAGCTAAAGCCTTTGATCGGGTATGGCACAAAACGCTTCTCACAAGCTGCCTTCCTATGGGCCTGCTGAGAAATTGTGCAAGTGGATAACCAGCTTTTTGGCCGAACGGAGCATCAAAGTCGTAGTCGATGGTGCATGCTCCGACCTTAAATCTGTCAATGCTGGTGTTCCCCAAGGCTGTGTGCTATCACCGACACTTTATCTTCTGCATATCAATGATATGTTGCGAATTAGTAACATAAATTGCTATGCAGATGCGAATTAGTGACATACATTGCTATGCAGGTGATGCTACATACTCTGGCCGTAGCGGTATTTCTCGGGAAAACGTCGAAGAAAGTCAAAAGAAGCTTGTGTCTGAACTCAAGAATCGACTTACTGGTGTCTCGTAATGGGGTCGTCAAAACTTTGTCATATTTAACCCTAAAAAGACACAGCTTTGCGCGTTCACCGCAAAAAAGATAACTCTTTTCGTATCACCTCGATTTGAGAATACTCTCCTGACAGCCTCAGCCAGTATCGGAATCCTAGGAGTCGACATATTGAATAACGTTCAGTTTCGCGGTCATCCGGAAGGTAAGACGAAACTAGCCTTTAAAAATCTCTGTGTGCTCAGCAGAGCGAAGCAATACTTCTTGCTGGCCTATCGTCTCCAACTTTATAAGGCGCAAATCGGCCTCACATGGAGTACTGCTCTCATGTCTGGGCCGGAGCTCCCTAGTACCAACTTCTTCCACTTAAAACATTTATATTTTATTAGTTCATCGAATTATGTTTTCTGTTTTTTTGTTTTTTGTTTTCAGCGTATAAAGAATTATCTCCGACTTATCTGATATGAACGTCAATGTAAAAGCAGTGACAATCAGTTTTTTCGCGAAAATATTAAAAAAAGTTAAATACTTAAATACTATTATGGACTCCCTAAATCTAATAACTCGTTTTAGAAAAAATATAATTATGCATAGAATTATTTCAAGATAGATTTGAACATTAATTACGCTCTCCTGTAAACCTCAGTTTTTGACGTCCCTATGGCCCTGAGGCAATCAATTTAACTGCTGCACTTGTAGCTAAAAAGAGCCGTATAATAATGACGCAATTAACGACACTATAATTTGATAAAGATAAATTGCCTCTAGCGCATTATACGAATACTCAATTGATGTGAAATCTATAAACTTAAAATATAGTGTACGGATGGCGAGGTGTAACGTAGAGTTTGAGCTAATGATACAACGAATGATGAGTAAATACTGATTTATTGTACGAATAACGTAGGTTTTATATACTAATCACACAGTCTCTCTCACATCTCCCCCATATTACTGAATAAAATAAAAGGAATAATTTTTATTTTATTACTACATACAAAGGTATATGGTAATAATAGGTATGTAAAAATATTACAGAAAAAAAATAATTATAACGAATGATGAGTAAATACTGATTTATTATACGAATAACAGGTTTTATATCTCTCTTACAATAGCCTTTCATCGATACATATAATAAAATCGTAGGAAAGTCAAAACTGTACATTGAATATTTTTTTAAAAGAATACTTGGGGCGTGATCTACAATCGATATCGAAGCCAAAAATATAGTTTTTAAAATTTTTGTCTGTTTGTCTGTTTATCTGTTTGTCTGTTTGTCTGTATGTATGTCCGGGGTAAACTCAAAAAGTACTGCATGGATTTACTTCAAATTTTGCATGAATATTACTAACAGGTCGGGTCAACATATAGGTTACATATTATCACGCTATCACCTAGCGGCCAGGTGCTGTGCGGAGTAAACAAAGTCCGTGCAGACGAAGTCGCTGGCAACAGCTAGTAATAAATAATAGTTATTAATCCAAACATAATCCTGTTTTGAACCATAAGATAATTAACAAGCAGATGGTTCTCCTGATGGAAAGAGATAATCATCGCCTATTCTATAGGACCTAACACATTTGTTCTCATTACCAAAAAACTATCCATGCGGCAATGATTCTCATGTCTCGTGCATAAGTTTGTCTGCCGATGAACTTATACACGTGCCACTGCCTTACCTACAAAACCGTAACACGACAGTGACAGCTATTGCGGCAGTAATAGGTAAAACGGTGGCACCAAATTCTACCACCTAGTATGGTAATAACAAGTTTGTTTAATCGTTCGCCTTCTACGACCTACCTAAAAGAATGACAGATGGTCTAATCTTCGAAGAGAACCTAAAGGAACCAACAAGAGGCAACAGTCCATTCAATCTGTAATGTTAATACGAAAATATCATAATATCAGTTCCCTTTGAAATTAGTAGAGTGAGTATATGAAGACGCTTCAGTTCACTACGATTCACTGATTTATCGGCTGGCGCTATGTGTTATTACCACCATAATCGTATTTATCTTTAACTTTTTTTTTTGCGAATACAGTATTTGCTTACAATTATTTTGTGCTATATTATATATGGCTAATATTATACATATAGTGTGCGACATGTCTCGCAGTACCTACACTAAGTCATTACTTGTGCTGTAGGTTACTGCTAGCTTTTCCATTGTACAGATTTTTATGTACTTACATCCAAAAAAATAATAGGTGCGCAATTGAAAACAGTAAGTATCATTTTAAGTATAAAATTTCTTACTAACTACTTGATTTTAATAATTTTTACTTTGATGTTAAGTTTTGTTTATGTGGTTGTGTATGTGTATGTGTGTGTGTGTGTGTGCGTGCGTGCTTGTATAATTGTTTATATTTATTTGAGTGCTATGTATAATTTACTTTCACAAACTTTTCTGAGTCATCATGGCCTAGATTTTTTAACCAGGTATAAATTGTGTATTTGACTTCTCTATTGTTTTTTGTGGGTAAGTCAGGAAAAATTTTGCATAGTTTATTATAGAGATAGGGTCCTAGGAAAGAAGCATGGCGATGTGCAAGCTTTGTATTATAAAAGGGTATTTTAAACAAGTTATCTTTCCTTCTTCTTTTGTTTTCGTTTGTTCTAGGTCTTGCCTTATGTTGCACGGAAATTAGACTTTGTATGAAGAGTTGTCTCACTGTTAGTACACCACAATCTTTATAGAGCTCGGAAGTTCGAAACCGGTATGGTCTGGAAGTTGCGACCTTTAGTACTGCTCTTTGTGCTCGTTCTAATGGAACTCCATAAGTAAGTGCTTCTTCATCCATGATTAGCTCACCAACTTTCGTTCTTTGAGTTCTTTCCTTTAAATAACTCAAACTCACTTGATCTGGTTCTCCCGGCACTTTTTGCTTCGCACTACTCTTTTCTGGAATCAATTACCGGCGGGGGTTTTCCCGAATAGATACGACATGGGGACATTCAAGAAAAAAGCTAATTCATTTTTAAAAGGGCGGCAACGCAACTGCTAGGCCTCTGGTATTGCAGACGTCCATGAGCGGCGGTGATCACTCATCATCAGGTGCACCTCCTGCTCGTTTGCCTCCTGTTCCATAAAAAAAGATACTTAGTCCCACAATGTGATAGGTGGCCAGTCTATCACCAACCGGGCACTTTTTTCCAACCCCGGGCAACGTTGTTTTTGTCAGAAAATAAAATAAAACTCATTTTTCAATTGCCCGATCCGGGAATCGAACCCAGGACCTCATGGGGTCAACTCCAACCATAGAAGACCATTCCAGGAAGATTGTAGTGCCTGAAGGCAATAAGGCCTATTTATATATTTAATCGAATCGAATACGAATTTACGGCCTACCATACAAATTTATTAACATTAAAATTTAAAAAAAGGAAGCATCACATCTCTGGCAAAAAAACAATTGGGGTTTTATCAGAAAACTTTCCAGAAGCCTCTTCATACCTTTATCTTTCCCCTGTCGAAGAACGTTTCTCTAAACCTAAGACTTCAAAAGTGACAACCCTGCATCTAGATTTGTTAGTTACTGCTGAGAAGCCATGAAAATTGTTTTACGCCTTTCCAGTGTCTGAAGATCTCTCAATTATACTGCAAAATTGAAACCTAAGCATTTCTGAAGATGAATCTGTTAATTTGCGTATCAGACGCGATGTTATTAAGTGATGTGCATTTGTTCGTTGGTAATAACTTATTTATTTTTTGCAAGTTTTTTTGTTAAAACGACAAGTAAAGGTGTGTTAACTGTTTTGATCGTAAATTCGTTGACTTTTTGTTTAAGATGATGTTTGATTTCCGATGTTTTTGGTATTTTAGGTAACTGTAGGCAAGTTAATAGAACTATGATAAGTATGATTATATCTTTGTCATAGGCCTTACATTCAGGCATTTATACTTAACCTTTTCTTACGACTTTTATATGCGTTTTTTACGTACTCGATTTTTTTATATAATTAGTAAACAAGAAGATGGTTCTCCTAATGGAAAGAAAAACCATCGCCTGTATACACCAAAGATGTTAGTTGAGCGATGCTATCCGTGTGGCGAGAAGGTATGCTAAATTCATAAACTTACCGGCTAACTTACCTTCCAAACCAGAACACAAAAATACTTACCATTAAAGCTATTGCAGCAGGAATAGGTAAGGCGATGGTACTGTAACAGACTTCATCTATCCCTTAAGAGGTTTAGTGCAATAAAAGAAAATAATAAGAACCTATACTATTTTTTTTTTTTAATAAAATATGTCAGTGTTAGGTTTAATAAATAATATCAATGGAATTAAAGACGAAAATAAATAAAAAAACTAATCTCAATAATATATAAGACCTAACATATAAACATATAAAACCTTAAAAAGGGGGAAAGAATTTATGAAGAGAAAGAGAATGACAGGATTGGAAAAAATGGGAAAAAAAAATGGGGAGAAAACGGGGGGTTTTGTTTTAAAGTTCTGGACGTTATAAAAGAGATTCTTCGTTTGAGACAATAATATAGATATATCAGGGATATTCCGGAGTGTAAATAATAATAGAAATACTCTTAATGTGAGAAAAGATGATTGGTAAAAATTTTATTGATCAAAAAACCGTGAGTATGTAGAATAGAGATTTATTCAGGGATTACGTATGTACTTATGCAACTTCGTATTTGATATGGTAGTCGTTTAGTTTATTTAAATCTAGCAGTATTGGTAGAATGTAGTTTTATTAGAAGGTAAATCTTTTGAATGTTGACTATACAATTTTAATAAACATATTACCGATAAATATGTGATTAGGTTTACAAGAATGAAATTGTGCAAAATGTTGTGTAAAGGTGGATCGATCCTTGACTGGGTGAAAAATGTTTGTTGTATGAAGAAAGGAAATTATTTATTTTAAGGAATAGCTGTTGAAAAGATGTTTAATAACATGGGAGAAACGTGGACTTGTTTGTTTTATAGAAATTGTGTGATATTATTATTAGGGAAGTCTATTTTGATTTTAGGAAAATAAAACCATAATTTATGCTGTTATTTAAATGTTCTTTTCTTTCCATAAAAATGTGAGCAATGGTTGTGGAGCGATTGCTGTCTCACAGTTTTGCAGCAGGGTTGCTAATCAAGACGCAGGATAAATCGGAATTCTAAACAACACAGGTGATGTAGTTCTTCCAATCTAAATTAAATTATTGTGTATGTGTGATAAATAACTCATTTTGATTTTATTTTAGCAGAGTAGTACAAGTGACTAAGATTATTATGTTTGTATAACTATACAAGACTAAGTAATGGCTTTACTTTATCAAATTTCAGTGCTTGACGGATAACAGTTTATTAATTAAGTAGGAAATGGATTTATGGATTTAATTATATGTATATAGATTTTCATCATCGGTATTTAAAGGAAACCCATTGCCTTTAGACACTATTATTATTATACCTATACCTTGCAAGTGATTAAGATTGCTATGGTTGTTAATTTTTATATAAGTAAAGAAAAGGCTTTATATTACCAAATGCCAAAAGCATATTGGCTAAATAGCTTATTAACTAACAAGGAATAGTTTTATGTGCTTTAATTGTTTATATTATACTTTTATCTTATGCAATTGAACTATCATTATTGCATCTTTACCTTACAAGTGGCTAATATTGCTATGTTTGTTTATTTTTCATAGAAGTAAGAAATGCCTTTGCATTACTAAATTCAAAAGCATGTTGGCTAAATAGCTTATTAATTAGGAATAGATTTAAGTGCTTTAACTACTTTATACTATACTTTTCATCATCGTCATTTGAAGGAATTCCATTGTTATTAGATACTAATACTACTGCACCTGAGTTAATATTATCAACTAGTTTCAACGTACATCCCGCAACATTATAGAAACGAATCCCGCTGGATCACTAGATTTTCCCGGGATAATAAATAGCCTATGTGCTAATCCAAGTCATCAACTATCTGTGTGTAAAATTTCATTCAAATCCGTTTCGTAAGTTTTGCGTGCGTTTTTATCTTTTAAAATCTACTAACTGGTGATAGCTACCACATATCTTTATAGATGAGAACCGGCTAAGGAAGTTCTTAGAATAATTTCCATAGTACAGTTGATCCTGCTTGTTATTTAAACTTTAGGGATCGAGAGCTGATTCCTTTGGAGTCTTCGAGGCCGCGTGGGGGTGACTTCTTAGCTGTCGTCGGAGCTGAATACAGAGTTACTGTAGGTTTGTTGCAGAGTTGGAGGTATGGCAAATACGATTTTAATTTCTGCATTGTTATAATTTTGGGCAGTTATAATTTTTTTTATGAAGGAACAATTAGGTGATAGGGTAGGGCGTGCAGATATTAGGTGGAAGAACTGATGCTTTAATATATTGAGGAATTTAAGGAATACTTTGTTTATTATTGACTTTCAATTAAAACTAGGTGATTCAAGCTTAGGAAATATTTATTATAGAAACTTTCTCTAGTTTAAATGATTACTTGAATTAATGCTTCAAATAGGAAATATTGTTAGGAGGAAATGGGATCTTTTAGGAGTTGAAAGCAGAAGGTCTGTCATTGTAGGAATAATATATTATAACCAATAAGTGGGGGCATAAATCTACACAAAATTCACACGAAAACCTACCTTAATATGAATTATTAAATTTATGAAATGTTAATACGAATTATTATATCCTATTATAAAATTAAATATTAACTAATACGTAAATTAATTGCATAGGCCAGTCTCTTAAAATCAAATCTTCATAAAACATTATTTTATTTACAGTACCATATACCCGACGATACGTCGCAGAACTCTACCATCTAGTAGCCACGATGGTAGTGACACTTATAGCCAGTTCGCCTTTTACGAACGGCTTGGCAGAATGACAGACGGTCTATTCTCCGCAGGGAGCGGACCAACATAATAATTAAACAAAATAAAAAAAAGGAGCTTGTACGTATTTTCACTTTTTTCATTTTGTTTCAATAAATAGCCACCAAGGAGATGATTCTGCTGATGGAATGGGATAACGATCGCCTATAAACGCCAAAGATGTTAGTGGTACGTTTCTGTTATTGTTACGGGGTTGAAAGGCCACATGTATATGTTTACCGGCTACTTGCTGCGGCTACCGTCCGTATTTGTTGCCGAAGTGTTTCGGTTACCTATAGGTAAGGCGGTGCAGGTACCGAACCTGGTTGAGACTTAAATTAGCATATAAAATTGTAACTAAAGCCGACGTTTGAGCGTAGAATAAGAGATTCGTTTTTGCTATTTACCCATGGAGCTCTAAATAGTTGTTTCTCTTACGGGCTAGACAAATTGAATCAAACGTAAAACGGAGAAGTTTTGGTCCACAGATTTGTTTTTGATTGCTGAAAAGGGTGTTGATCCTCATTGTTTTATATCAGGGGCACATTATTTAGCACATTAAGTACATTCGAATATTCGTAACGTGTTGTTATGATAAAACTTTATTGTTGTGCTGCGACCAACTAGGTGGCCACATATATCTACCCTAGTGACAGTAGTCTATCTCGCTTCAACTTACAAAACGCACCGATGCATAAGCGAGATGAACATAGTCGCTGTAGACAGCTGAAGCTCGAATTGCGATTCGGCGAAGTGGTTTGCCACACACATGACGCCCACGCGAACCTTCGCAGTTTGGCGAGAATGTAGCCATAACATTACTTGACCTGATAATGACAATCACTTTTTACGATAACGAGGTCTGACAGTTACCGGGACCAACAAACTAATTGCCTACAGTAGTCGAGCTGTGTACTTCACTGGGCATTATTAACTAGCATTAATTGACACTTAATCTTATATGTGACCTTAGTGTTAAAATTGAAAGTAATAGTTTAATTAGGATATTAAAACCAATGTTAGCAGCAGCTTAATTAAGAAGAAAATTAAAATTAATTATGGAATGGCAATTAAAATGAATATAGGTGTCGCACTCTTAGTACTTCCTGTTTTGAAATCTTTGTAATTAAGAAAGGCTACGACATCAACATAATAAACATAACTTGAAACCCGTTTTTTTTTACTAATAGGCTAGGGTAGATAATTTCTGAAACAAAAGAATATAATAGTAGGATGAAACCTATTGAAATAGGAAGAAAATAAAGTCAAAATAAGAGAAAAAATAAATTATGGGCATTTGAGTTCTGAAAATGTGAGGAGGTGGGGATATTGAAGCGAGAAAAACGGTTTATTACGATTTTCGGCAAAACTACGAGTCCTATCGAAAAAAGTGTAGGAGCAAAGTTGCCGGCAATTAGAAGATTTGCCGGCAACTTTTGTATTTGCTATCGAAGACGACAGCTTGTATTTCCACCAAACATAGCTAAGAACCATCTCAATAAACCAGACTTTCATTTAAAAAGAAACCAAAAGCAAATCCGATCATCCGTTTGGAAGTTGTGATGCCGTGCCATCTTTAAGTTGGTTTAATACTCAAAGCATGCCACAGATACATAGATAGACACACGTTAAACTTATAAGTTTAACTTGTGTCTGTATGTTTGTCTATTTTTCCATTAGGGTTAAATCTATTTATGCAAAAAATTAAAGAAACTGCCTGTATTTTTCAATAATTATAATTAAATGACACAAAGTAAGAGAGCCATTCGAAATAGGAAATCCTTCTAGAACAAAACAATTCTTTTAGAAAAATTGATTAAATATTATGTTTTCTTTCTTTTAGCTTATTTCAATGACTTTATTTTGCGAACGTTTCTGTTACTCTAAATTTATTTACGGAAATTGCAGAATTAGTTTAGATTAATTTATCTATGCAGTGGTATATATTATGTCGCAGGCAAATTCTATAATTCGTCTCTATGCAAATAGCGCCCTCATTCTAAACGTAAACTTTTAATAAAAATTGCCGAAGAAAAATTGTTAATGACATCAATGGCGTCAAATGTCAACTATAAGCTCTAATCGTTTAGTACTTCATGGCTCTGATGTCCCCAATGGTCGACGTCTTCAGGTGTTAGATCTAAAGGTAACCGACTTATTTTTTATGTAAGAAGCCGGATAAGATTCTAATTCTAAATAAAAACCCATTTACCTAATACGTAAATTAAACAATATGCCACGGGGGTGATAAATGTCATGCATCTGTATTAACATCATAAATGCAAAAGTTGTGATGTTTGGATGTATGGATGGATTTTTGTTCTTCAATCAAGCAAAAACTACAGAACGGATTTTAATGGCACACAGGTAGATGATAAATTGGAATATTACATAGACTACTTTTTATCCCGGAAAGTTTGGTAATACTGCCGGATACGCCAAAAAATGTTATAATGCAGGCTGCATGCTTATAGCACTATCTATTTTATAATGACAATATTTTACATTCGGCATAAGGAATTTTCTGAAACGTATTTATCTTTGCAATCTGACGACGCCATTTTGATGAATCATAGAATTTACCTGCGACAATCATATACGGATAAATTATATAATTTACCAGCGACATATATATTGAATAGGTTATGTCTACTAACAAGAATATAACAAACATTGTTGTAGAAAAGTGGCGTAGAAAACTTTTCGATCTTAAGGCACTATCTAATGCTTCGCATTGAGTCATGGAATCACATGCTTTTGAAAGTGCATCACTTAAAAACGACTTTTTATATAATAAAATAGCAAACAAATAAATGGCTTCTCTAATGGAATGAAATAACCATCGCTTATTGACATCTAAGATGTTAATGATGAGTTTTTATGTGTGTGACGGGTTTTTAATGCCACATGTATAAGTTTACGCTCCAAACCGAAACAAGTCAGTAACAAGCACTAACGTTACTACGGCAGGAATAGGTAAATGGGTCCAGTCCAGAGTCCAGGCCCGGGCGAGACAATGTAGAACTCTACGTTGTATGTGTTGTATGTATGTGTACGTGTTGCGATGATAGTGACTCGTATACCCAATTGTTCGCCTCTTACGAACAGCCTTGCAGAGCGACAGATGGTCTATTATTCCAACCCTGACAAATAACAACGTACTATAATCTATCCGTAAGCGATAGTTGTCTCTAACAGGAGAACCATTATTTTGTTTGCTATACTATGATATAAAAATATAGTCTTTAATTTAGAGCAAATAACTGGTTAGAATAATCGATTAGCTTCAGCTGGCTATAAATTCATTAGAACAGTATTTGTTGTCGCTATGTTAATGATGTCTAGAGAAACACAACTTAACACCTAGGCAGCTCACGGGATGAAAAGAATCCGACCCAATTACAAGCATACCTTCATTATAATATTCTTTGCATTCCAGAAGTTTAATCTCGCCATTCTTAATCGTTGATCGTCGATACAGATGTTATCGATGTAAATTATGATTATTTGTACAAAATGTATACTTGTCTTTATTAAAGGCGAGATAGAATTATGCCGGCATTACGGTCGGGTGTGTTCAGAAGTGTTGGTGATGGTTCGCGTTTTTTCTATTCACTTTTAATCTGTCAACATATCTGTTAATATTTTCTTCAAATATAGGTATAATACTTTTTTCAAATTACATATTATTGATTAACTAGTTTATACCGATACCAACGTTCATTTGTGTGACTAGATTTTTTGTATTTTTGGATAGTGACAGACTTAATTTTTTTTTTGTTTTACTGATCTTTTTGATCAGTATTTCAGTAACAAAAAAAATTAAGTCTGTCAATGCTATTCTTTACACAAGTTTATTATTAGAATACAATTGCTATAAGGTATAATAAAAACTAAACGTCAAAAGAACACAGGCCATTTTGCTTTTGTATATCCCGTGCGTGTCTCTTGGAATGACGATTATTAGATAACCTAAAATAATTTTCTGTGATTTTTAAATCAATTAAAGCTAGCGTTTTTTTCTTTTAATCGAAGATTTGATATTTTGTTTGTTACGATTTAACTTAAGAACTACTTAACTGATTTAAAAAATCTTCACCTTTAGAAAGCTAGATTATTCACAAATGACAGATTACTTTTACGCGTCTGAGCTATGAGAAGTAATGATTTTTGGCCAGCAAAATATCTGCCACTATCGGGAATCGAACTTGAGCCACGTCGATTGCGTAGTTAGGGTTGCTAACTACTCAACTAACGGCGCGTCTATAATTAGAAATTTGCAATACCAGAGGACTGTAGTTGCGTTCCAGGCCCCTTAGATATGAATAAGCTCTTTTATTGAAGGTCCCAAAGTCATTCGGAAACACCCCACAAAGTATAAGGCCGCATAGCTCCTTTGAAGAATCGAAGATTCCACAAAGGAGTAATGTTAGGCTAAAAGAGGTCACGAAAGGTTGTAGATTTCCAGACAACGAGATGATGAGAGTCGAACTTTGAATTATGACACGATTTCAGATGATGAAATTCCACGCTAGAAATTAATCCGTATAGTTCGTCGAAACACTCATAATAGACCCGAAAGAAGATATAGAGCGAACCAACATTTGATAGTTTGTCGGAACACCCCTCATGATAGATTCAATAGAATATAGAACGAACCTACATATCTGCGTAATACCAAAGAATCAAACCGTTTCAAAATACTCGATTCGAAACGCTCTACGCTGAATACGATCAAGTGAAAGAAGCTGGTACTGGGGAACTCCGACCCAGAAATGAGAATAGTACCTACTCCATAAGAGACCGAATTTGTGCCTTAGAAAGAGGCGATGGGCCGGTAAGAAGTACTGTTTCGCTTTGTAGAGCACACCGAGCATTTTGGAGGCTAGTTTAGCCTTTTCTTCGAAATAACCCCTAATTAAACGCTATTCGATATGTTATTACGTATGTCATATGACTCATATGTATTGTTTTTATATATCGATAAGAAAGCGAATAAGCAGACAACACTCCTGATTATAATAGAACCATCGCCTAAAGATACCAAAGATGTTAATAGTACGTTGCTATTCGTGTAGCGGGATATCAATGCCACATACATAAGTCTACCGGCTACTTTACCCTCCAAACCCGTACACTGAAATGATATACACCAAAGATGTTAAAGGTATGTTACCAGTTACTTTACCCTAAAAACTGGAACACGACAATGACAAGACGACATTGACGCTATCGCGGCAGGAATAGGTAGACGGTGGTACCAAATACCGGCAGGCGTATCACCTAAAATTGGAAATCCAGCCAGTGATAACTGTTAAACGTAACAAAAAATTCATTAAAAATGCCGCAATTTACTTGTCGATCGCTGGATGTTAATCGATCTCACAGCACCAAAAATAATCAATCGGCACCAACTGCTACTAATATACAAGGCAATTACGTATCTTGCAATAACTAAACAATTACGATAATTGCGCATCGCGAGTTACGTGATAACCCCGCCGGTCGAGACGTTGCGGAGTTTTACCACCTAGTCACGATAGTACCACTAACACTAAGTTCGCCTTTTACGAACTGCAGGGCAGAATTGCAGATGGTCTATGCTTCAAAGGAGCCCTGAACAACACGTGGGAAAATACATAGTAACATGATATAATGTAATACATAATTTCACATTTATCCCTTCCTCCATTTAGCATTTACAAAACACCGTTCCCATACTCTACGTAAGAAGCCACAGTAATTAATGTAAGTAGCGTCTCCCGCAGTCCTATAACGCCATTTTAAGCACCAATTAAACTTTCCAAATGACGTACAAATATGGTAGGCTGGATAAAAAGTGACGCATCAACTTTTACTGGCGTATCTCATTAAAGGCGAGTGGACTTGGCGCCCTGGGGAGTATCACGCCTATTACGCCAGCCGCCAGCACACGAAGGAAGGCTACGTACTAAGTATTCAACAACATTGTTTTATACTAATGCTTCTAGGATCCGTTTACACTATTTTAAATACTTTTAAATACATTTAACTGTGGTTAAATACACTTATAAAGTACTAGCTGTGCCCGGGACTTAGTGCACGTGGAAAAAATATAAAATGAAAGTAGCCTAAGTTACTCCTTACCAGATTAAACAGACACCAAAAATGTTAATGGTGCGTTTCTATCTGTGTGACTGATTCTTAATGCCAAATATATAAGTTTACCGCCTACCTTACCCTCCAAACCGGAACACGACAATGACAAGGACTGACGACGTTGCGACAGGAATAGGTAAGGCAGTGGTACCAGACTCCTAACATCCACGATGGAAGTGACTCGTAAAGCCAATCGCTTACCTCTAACGAACTGCCTAACAGAAGGGCAGATTGCCTATTCTCCAAAGGGAGAAAGGGCAATTCCTTTTAAGAGAGTGGACCATCTGCCGCAGGCGACCGTAGGTAACGCTATTACGGTAAAATAAGAAATAATACTAAAAATCCTTGAAACATTAAACGCGTATGTTTCATCAGTTTCAAAATTAACGACAACCCTATTTTAGCCTATAGAAAATGTCTATCATACAACTTTGAAGCTCCAGTCGCGTGCTAGTTTTCTGGATACAAAAATAATAGTTTAAATGGCCGTTGAAAGAAATAAAATAGGAATGTCCATTTACGGCAGATTGTACGAGACTCGTTAAGTGTTTATAGTCGTGTTTATTGGATAATGTTAACCCTG
The DNA here is from genome assembly GCA_036924255.1 of Apodemia mormo. NCBI lineage: Eukaryota > Metazoa > Arthropoda > Insecta > Lepidoptera > Riodinidae > Apodemia > Apodemia mormo. The sequence goes on from JAUPFN010000023.1 coordinate 13,251,369, forward strand.
CAAAAACAAATAGAATATTGACGGTGAATTCATTGGAACTTCACTACAGGACCACATAGGGATGGCACCTTAATTGTAGGTTATGCTGTGGACTTACTAGTTACTACACAAACTTTGAATTCAATATTGTAATTATATTGTTAATCGGTCCGTGCTCCACGTTTTTTGCCCGGGTTGGTCCCGCCATTGGCGGCGTCTAGAAGGTTCGCTGACTTCACCATATTCGGGTTGCTGTGACAAGCGGAAGCTGGCTTTGCATATTCAAAGTGATTGTGGTAGTTCGTGATGTGCGAACGCCGCTCGCCATTTAAATTGGAGTTTTAAATTGAATTGGCACTTATTGATTTGAAGTAAGTTATTTCATATTACTACTAAAAAAGTAATAAAAAATTAAAATAAAAATATCATACAATTTCTTAACTGAAATGTAGAATAAATTAAACTAATGATCGTGCTCTGATCGAAACTCGACCGTAATACTTTTTATGTTAAGGCGAGGTATTTTGACGTGCGCCAATACAAGATATAGAAAATGGGCGGCGCGGTATGTTCTAAAAACGCTGGGAAACGGTTTGGTTTTCGGATAAATAAATATAGGACTTCAGCTGAAAACGCAAATTTAGTACATTCTTTCTTGTATTAAAAACTAAATATCACCATATAAAATCATGTGGAAAATTAGAAATATTATGAACAAATTATTTGTTTTAGCTATTTTTAGCCTGTTTTCGGAATTTTATATAATCGAGTAAAGTACATGCTATCATGTAATAAGTTATTACATTCCTTACATAATATCTTCAGGTATATCATGTAATTCTTGTAAAACCGTTATTTAATAATCAATACATAAAAATGTGATTAAGCAAACCAGTTTTTTTCTCACCTCACCTCACCTTAAGGCACAAAAATCATTAGACTTTAGAAAAAACAAACTTTACCTCAGTTTAACCGTAGACTTTAGCCCTAAACCAGATTGTATATTCGTATATGTGTAAAATGTCCCAGTGTGTGTAATATTTTTTTATTAATATTATTTATTTCTTGTACATTTTATTTAAAATGTTGGCTTTCAGGACTTCTTTCCTTTTGACTTTTAGACAATTTATGTAAAGGTTTTCACTTCACGTAATAATATAGAAAATGTATCATCACTTGTGTCTGGTGTGTCCTTAGTTTTATTTTCAACGTTGATAATTTACTAAAAATGAGTGTTGAATTGTAAACGTTTGCACGTTCGTTCGCTCATATTATAGCATAATATTCACATTATCTTTTTATATACATAACTGTTAAAAGCAACAATACATTTGCCAACTTTAATACTGTTAATTGGTTTATTTCAACCTCTGAGATGGAAACAGTAGAGGGGATAGATAACATTGTTCTATGTAATACAGTTCGAATCCCTTTTAAAGATAAGATTCCGTCAGACGTTTTGTATAATGTCGTTTCTCCCGGGTTAGCTACTAGTCTGCTAGACAAGTTGAAAATGATCTAAAACAGAGATACTGCTCTTAAAATTATGTGCGATAGCTCGTTGGATCCGGAATAACGCCTAGAAAAATGTTCTGAAAACATGTATTAGCACATAAAAAATTGCAAAAGTTATAAACAATTAAAGATGAAAAAAATGGCATTTCGTTTTTTTCCAATATTTTATAAACTATTAATATTTAAGAAATTTAAAAACAAGATTCGGAAAGAAGAGGATATTTCCAAGAAAAAACTCTCAGGTCCCGGAACTCTAGCTCTATTATTTATAATTTTAATTTAACGCTGAAAATGGGTCTCCACACGACATTGTTAAATATGTATATAAGAAAGGCTCCACGAAGCAAAAAATTTTTACAATAATTATTTAAACATTTTTTTCATTTACAATTGACGGAAGTACGAGAAAATTTTATTAGTTAACAATCGTTTAACTTGTAAAAAAATAATTTTAAGTAAAATTTCCAAAGGAAATAAATTATTTATAGTGTTCAGAAGATATCATATCTTTTTCAAATTTAAAAAAGAATATTAATTTATGTGTCGTAATCGCTTTTGAGGCCGTGCGCGCAACCTAAAAACGTCGTGCGGAGATCCATTTTCAGCGTTCAATTAAAATTATAAATAATAGAAATAGAGTTATGGTATTAAAAGTTTTTTCTTGAAAATTTCCTCTCCTTTCTGAATCTTTTTTTGAAATTTCTTAAATATTAATTGTTATTTTATAGATTCAGGCGTTACTTTACGGAAATCCATTGTTCAGACGAAGAAAACTAGTTATTTTGCAATTTTCCGCGAACTTTTAAGTGTACCTTTGCGATGTTACTGAAAAGAAAAACATATAAAAGCGGTGTAAGAAATGAAACAAAGTTACCGGAGGTCTGAAAAGAATTATTATTTTCAGACCTCAGGACGTCCTAGTTTTCTTCGTCATATTAATTGTTTATGAAATATTGGCAAAAAACGAAATGCCATTTGTTTAATCTTTAATTGTTTATATGAACGGCTACACATTTAGCACCTAACACCATGTCTATTATTATTTGTGTGGCCTGTGAGAGTGACAGAAGACATTTCTTGCGTAGAGCAATTTAGAAAACTCGCACATATAGCAATCAGAGTTGTAATCGGCAATAATTGCAATTCAGCTACATGTTTTTTATATTATTAATTTAGAATTGAATATTTTGTTTAAGAGCGTATACACCTCATGTGGTTCCACTTCCATTTTAATTTGGTGAAGATCTGATGCAGGGTCCCGAAGTTATAGGAAGTGGGAAATCGGTTACTGCAATTTTACTGCGTTCAAAATTAGTTTTTTTTTTTTTGTATAAGATAGCAAACAAGCAGATGGGTCTCCTGATGGAAAGAGTCAACCATCGCGAGACAATGCAGAATTCTACCACCTAGTAGCCAAGATGTTAGTGACTCGTACAGCCAATCAGTCGCCTTTTACGACCTGCCTGGCAGAACTGCAGTTGGCCTATGCTTCAAAGGAGCCCGGGACCAACACGGAGAAAAACATAGTTATATCATAAGACAGCAAACAAGCAGATGGCTCTATGGATGATAAGAAACAACAATTGCCTCGAAAATCGATCGAATTAATCCACAACTAAATCAAAAAAAATAACACCATTTAATATCTTCTTAAGTATAGCCTCCAATTCACGTAATTGAGTCAATGCGCTTAGGTCGCTCACACACATATTTTATACGACTAGCTGACCTGGGAAACGTTGTTCTGCCAACTTTGTGTCCTTTTTTCACCTTTTAAACCTAATCTGAACCTCCATGAATATTTTAAAACCAAAATTATATATATATTATATATATATATATATATATATATATATATATATATATATATATATATATATATATATATATATATATAGAAGATAACGCGAGACGTGCTACGACCTGACGCGGTATAAAATGTAAGCAAATGTGTAAGAGTGTAAGAGTCTTAAACACTTCGACTCCGTTACCGTTTAATTACGTGAATTAGGCCCCAGGCGTATTAGAAAAGCTTAGAAAAAAATTAACATTAAAGAGATCTCCATGATGTGTGACAAGCTAACAAATCAATAGAAAGTAGCGCTAATACTTCTGTACTGCTAAGGTTACTTTTTTGGACAAAGAAAATTTCGACATAACTGGATTTGAACCGGCGACCGACTTTCCCGTCCACTCTTTTCGTTTTTTGCAATTTCTTCAAAAGTAATGCGTTCGCACTGCCATACCTATCCAGCTTATCATTACTAATTTATAGGTAACTAACTGACCCGCGCAGCTTCGCCCGCGAGCCCTCCAGGGACTGATTTTTGAAAAAAACTTTAGCCTATAATCTTCAACTATATCTATGCCAAATTTCATGAAAATCGGTCCAGCCGTTTAGCCGTGAAAGCGTAACAGACAGACAGACAGACAGACTTTCGCCTTTATAATATTAGTATGGATATTGAGATTTTTCTCTTTATCTGCAGGTAAAAATTACAAAATAACGAATCTAATTTTCCAAAAAAAATTAAATTTGTCAGCTGGACACGCTGGTCAGATTCAATTGATCAAAGAGCTCTTGACACTACCATCATGATTGCTAGGCGATAACATATACTACATTTGGCCCGGGTTTGGTATCACCACCTTACCTATTCCTGCCGTAATAGGGTCAATACTAGTCATTGTCGGGTTCCAGTTTGGAGGGTGAGGCAGTCGGTACGCTTATGCATGCGATGGATGGTATGGATGGATGGTAATCCCGCCACATGGATAGCAACACACTATTATCATCTTTGCTGCCTATAAGTGATGGTTGTCTCTTTGCTATTGTGGAATAGTGTCGTGGCTTGTCATTATCGTATTACTGATTGGAAAGTAAAGCAGCTGGTAAATATAATGAAATTTTACAAAACAACATCAACATTATAAAGACATGTTTGTTTGAACAAAGTTTGTTAAAAAGAGATTACGCTATATATCATTAATTATTTCCTCAGCAACCGAATCGAGAAATAAGATCAAAAACGTTCCCTGTTCATCTGAAAAACAAAGCATTTAATTGACTCTCAATTCTAAGAAAGTAATTTCACAAATTACCTTTAGCTACTGAATTTAAAAGATCGTCACCGAACGATGTTACAACTTTGTCATATTCATCTCTTATACGTAAACTTTAGGAACGTATACTGAGGCTTGGTGTGACAAAGTTGCTTATGTACCGGTACGGACCAAAAAAGCGATATAGCGCTTCCCCGGTTGATGTTGTAGATACATGTATAACGAGTCATTTTATTAAAAGTCTTAGCCTAGACTACTTTTATCGTGGTTTTATCATACATTTTACATACAAACATTTGTATATGTATGTTTTTTAGCTCTTAACGCTAAATCGGCTTGACGAAATTAGATGCAATTGCGTATATGTCATGGCCCGGTCGCAGAGTTGCCCATATCATGAAATGCTCGAGAATTTCATAAAATGGTGGTATTTCATGAAATACTTCACTGTTCAATGGCTACATTATGATGTTCCTTGATCAAAAATCGTTTATCGATATGGTTAATAAACGTGCGACTACTTCATGAAATGATCAAATTTAATTGATAACATCGTAAAATAGTTACATTATCTACCGACAGAGGCGCTAGAAGCGCTTGCTTTATGTGTCAACATTGGGGCTCCCCTTACCGTATGTTATTATAGTTTTCAGGTGGTAATAACCTGAAAACTATGTTGAAAGAACTTTTAAAATTTCTTAGCGTTCCTAAATTTTATAAATGTCTGTCGTACTCAAAAACAATAAACAAGTTACTAAATTATTCAGGATTTTTATGAAATATCTTATGGACATACAATTTCACGATATGGCCAATCGTGGACGATAAAATCGTGAAACGTTAACGATTTAACGGTCTAGTCAATTTTAGTCGGTGACATCATGAACTGCCACCATTTCATGAAATTCTCAAGCATTTCATGATATGAGCAATTGGGCCACGACGTATAAATAACGTAATCATTTTGTTTATGTATAAGGGCAAGACGCATACGGATTTTTTTATATACAACACTGTCTGAAATACCAAGAAACGATCACTAAAACACAAAATGTTAGTTATTTATCCAAATTTATTTTATCGTCTTCAAAGTATTCTTCATCAGAAACGACACTTAGAAATCTAATTATCAGATCATTTTTAAGCAATATTCCGGAATTGAGTTCAGTTGTAACGGCAACCAATCAGGTAGCTCAATTGGCCCAATGAATTGACCACTAGGTGGTAAATTTACTATACGTATATTACATTATTTCGCACACTGATTTTGAATCTTACCGATAGATGAATAATTAAGTTATTTAGTAAATTTAAACTTTAACTTAGATTAAGTGACCTTGCCCCACTGTAGTAGTATGTGTCCTTTTATTGCAGTTAAATCATGTATATAATTTAACTGCAATTAAATTATATATATTTAAAACCAAACTAATGAAACAGCTTTAAATTTTATAACCGGTAAAAGCCTAGCCTTTTTAAATTCTCTAGGCTTTTTATGAGTGGAATCCATTTATCGCTGTAAACAAGTGAAACTAGTTATGGAGTCTCTAAAATGCGACCATGGGGACTTACTGACAAGCCGGTAAAACAGAATGTTTGTTGACATAGCGTTACGAAGAAGCTACGAAACCAACAAAGAAACAGGGATGATGACATTTATCTATATACTAATACGTGACCATTTACGACATTTTGCCATTGCCATTTTGTGACATAATATACGCGAACAGATAAGTACGAAATTAGTAATAGTTAAAATTTACATGTGTAGAGAAATGTAACGTTTTTATTAAATATACATTAGTAATAAATTTAAGATACTTTTTTTAATTTTGGAAGAAAAAACAATCAATTACTACACATAACAACACAACACTCAATAACTATGTATAGTAAGAACAAGTGATATGTAACATATATAACAAAACATAACTATAATAACTAGGAATAACACAAGATATATAGCAATACATTCGCGAATTCACTCACTTTGAATGAAAATATATCCAATCTGGCATGAACTTCGTTAAATGTAGCGATAGCTCGAGTCAGTGGAGTTTTGGCCAGCAGAGTCGTCCTGGCCTCCGGTACAACCAGCAATGGCGGGCACCGACGCCTCCAAACATAGCACTCCGGTACGTATAAGTGCAAGCGCTGTAATACTCCCGGATTATGAGCTACCCCTCTTATCAGATTGAAAATATACATGACAAGTGCGATATCATAAATATCATAATATACACACATGTGTACCATTTTCTTCGTAGTTAAAGTAAAGACATTTTATTGCTTAGTATATGGTCAGTCGGAGTCACAGAATTATATTCTGATCAGAGGGCGATTACAAGTCTATGTTAATACATGAAGCAAAAACTTTTGGCCCCTTTTTAGGACAGTTACGCGAACGGAGGAGTAAAAATAAGGAGTGGCACAGTTAAATTTTACTTGGTGAAGAAGTGCAGAAAGCCAATCATAAAAATACACATCAAAATATACACACATGTATACTATATTTTTCATGGCTAAAGTCTGCTATCAAACTTAGATGAGATTTTATTGTTTAATATATATCGACCGGAGGACGATCGCTAGTTTATTTAAATAAGCAGAATGAAAAACAATTGAATAGATAAACCAGCAAAGTAGATATATTATAAAACCCCAGATTCTTTCTTCGCACTGCAACATATTGGGTCGTGTCCAGAAAAAAATATCACTTAAAATTTTGTACCCAAATTAAAATTCGTGAATCTTGTTCTGTCTACCTTGAGGTTGAGAATTTCTACAGATATAAATTTCCTGATAATTAAACTTAATTTGTATCGCAATGGTGGCGTATGTTGCATACTTCAGTCAAAAATAATTACGTCTCAAAAAAGATTATTTTCAACAGATCCTTATAATTTATTACGACCATATTTAAGCTATCTAGGTTGCAGCCTGCATAATATCAGACAGAGAATTTTAATTTTAATTAAAGAAACCTGAGGCATCTCCATAATGAGAAATTAATGTACTCGTAGCATTTTTATTAAAATATTGTTACAGACCCTTTAATTAATAAAATATATTTCACTTAACAGAAACACGTTAAAGAAAATTTCACTGATATTATAAATGCCGTGAACCTACACATATCATATGTGTATGTTTGTTATTTCTTTACATTTAAACGACTTGATGGATAGATGAAATTTAATACACTGGTAACTTATGTCTAGATTTACAACAATAATAAAACTGGATTTTTATTCCGGAACCTATATTATAATATTATAAATTCGAAAGTTAGGATGTTAAGATGGATGAGTGAGTGATTGAGTGAAGGAACTGGCGATGCATATATTCTACACTTTCCATCGTCAGCACTTGTTGAAATTCCGTTACGGTTAGATACAATTTATAATGCACATGTGTTTAAATTACACTTCACAACATAGGTATATATTTTTAATATATTACACAATCGGTTTCAGTTTATAAAGCATCCTTAGGATGATGATCTGACATGATCAGGATTCAGGACAATATACATTAACCTGAAGATGTTTTAAAAAAGTGAGTTATATAAAAAATATATGTGTTGTGAAGTGAAATTAAAAGTACAAGTGCATTGTAAATTGTGTCAAATTTACAAGTTTTAGTTTTTAGGTCAAAACTTTTTCTAATTCTCTAAAAATTATGGTTTAGGTGTCATTCAATTCGGAATGGCATGTAGAAATTTTTTGAGAAAATTGAAGAGCTGCTCGCAAAAATTGCAAGTTATAAACAATTAAGTGAAAAAAGGCCCCGGGGTTAGTTTTTCACGAATATCTCGAAACTACTATTTGAGTTTTTTTTTAATTTGAAAAAAGGTTCAAAGAGAGAAGGAAATTTCCCAAAAAAAGTCCCTACTCTCGGAAATGTAGGATAAATATTTATAATTTTCCTAAAGGATTGAAAATACGCCCAAAATTATCATTTTTTTTAACTTTTCCAACGGAATCTCTGTTAAAGCCTTTGTCAAATAGCTCGACGAAAGGAAAAAATTCCAGATTTATAGTTTAACAATTATCGCACTTTCAATGTTAACATTGGTACTACAAAAATTTGTTAGTTGGATAAAAAAATTGGATAACTAATTGAAAAATCACGATAAAAAATGTTGCCGACGGATTATTGTTTATTGATTTACTTGTAGGATATGATTTTTTTTACTTCTTAATTTTCTTATTTAATAAGTTAATATTTATTCATTAAAAGTCCTAAATTAACGTGGCTTGCGCAAGGCGGAGTATTCGTTTTAGAGCGTATTTTCAACCCTCTGGGAAAATTATCATACATACATCTTTATCCTACAGTTCCAGAAGTATAGATTTTTTTGGAAAATTTCCTTCTCTCTTTGAATCTTTTTTCAAATTTAAAAAATCTCGAATAGTATTTGAGATATTTGTGAAAAACCAAACCCCACATTTTTTTTCACTTAATTGTTTATAACTTTTGCAATTTTTGGGAGCGGCCTTTCAATTTTCTCCAAAATTTTCCACGTGCCATTCCAAATCGAATGACATCTAAATCATAATTTTTGGAAAATTATAAAAAGTTTTGACCTAACAAGCACTTGTTAACCAGACTATTTATTTACCGGCTACCCTACTTACCAAACCGCAACACGCCAGCAACTGTCATTAACACTATTGCGCCAGGAATAGGTCGACAAAGCCCGGACGAGACGTTGTGGAACTCTACCACCTAGTATCTACCACCTAAATAGGCATGATGTTAGTGACATGTTAAGCCAATCCTTAGCCTTTTAAAAATTGCCTGACTGGACAGCAGATTTTAAAATTATTTACAGGAGATTGTCAAATTATTTTTTTATTAACTTTTTAACTATTCTATAGATCACCAGTTGAATTAGCTGACCGTTACACCACAGATTATATAATAGTTACTATCGTAAGTTAAATAGATACGCCTTTCAAGGCAATTTCTTAGTTTGTCAGTGTAGCTTACATTTATACACAGAAATACAGAGATATATTACCTACTTATCAATGAAATAAAATCACTTCAAGGGTAATTTTTAAACCTTGCCATCTCATTTGGTACGTCAAAACAGAACAACATGGCTTATTTCTACTTTTTCATGATATAATATATACTACAAATATATGGCACATTTGACAGTGATAGGAGCATTTGCTCAAATGCGCAGCGACATTTTACCTTCCCAATGGTGTGTCTATTAATATTCATATTATGGTCTGTGTTTACACCATACGACGGTTAAATTTCTTGCCTGGGTTTCAAAACACCGCCTTACTCATCGTCATAATAGCATCAGTGTTTTTATCTGTCGTATTTTGGTCTTGTTAGTTTCGACAAACCGTGGATGGTAAGGTAGCCGATCAACTTACGCATTACCATCCTGCTACATAGATCACAACCACAGAATACTTAGAGAATTACAGAAGTAAATGTTCCATACAAGTAATATTCGAGCATAGCACACATAGACACCTCTCACGGCCGCGATATCTCGGACTGATGCGGAACAAACCGTCCCGAACCATTCCGAGATATCGCATCCATGAGAGGTGTCTATGTGTGCATTGCTTGAATATTACTTGTATGTACATTTACTACTGTTAGACTACAATATTCTGTGTCACAACGCACTATCAACATATAGAAGCCATAGGTAGTTTCTTTCTATCAGGAGCGCCATCTACTTGTTTGCTTTTTTATAATATAAAAAATATTAAAGAAACACTAAAATAGTACTATCATAAAAATCATAGCAAACGCTTTGTGTGGGACGGGGCTCACTTTGAAGACTAGATCATCTGCTGATCTGCCAGGCAATTCGTAAGAGGTGAACGATTGCCTATACAAATTACTACCATCGTGGCTACTAGGTGGTAGAGTTGTACATCGTCTGGCCCGGATCTGGTTATTCTTTCCGCAATAGCGTCAGTGCTTGTCACTGTCGTGACAAGCACTGGTAAGCAGATGGTAAGCCATCTAAAACATTTTTAATTTAAGCCATCTAAAACGTTTTTAGAATTTTTGTCTGTCTGTCTGTCTGTCTTTCTGTCTGTCCGTCCATCCGTCCGTCCGTCCGTCCGTCCGCCCGCCCGCCCGCCCGCCAAAAATATAGTTTTTAGAATTTTTGTCTGTTTGTCTGTATGTATGTCCGGGGTAAACTCAAAAAGTACTGCATGGATTTACTTCAAATTTTGCATGAATATTACTTATAGGTCGGGTCAACATAAAGGCTACATATTATCACGCTATCACTTACGGGGAACGAGCTGTGCGGAGTAAACGAAGTCCGCGCGGACGAAGTCGTGGGCAACAGCTAGTATGATATAAGAATATCTGTTGTAGATACCACATAACTTCTCAAAATACTAATAATATCAACACATTTTAAATCCTTAATAATATAATGCATTAAAAGGTGGTCAGTAAGTATGACTATCAAAATATCTCCATCCAATTATCTCGTTACATTCTCGCTTCCGAAAATAGTTGCTAGTGAAAAAATATATCAAAGCCGCTTTCTTGGAAATTCGGTCATTATCTACCTCCCAAACTGAGTGAGTGAGTCCGATAAACTCCTCCACGTTGTCTCTACTAATTGGTGTAATAAATCCGGTACCATGCGACAAGCCGAAGTATTCATCAGGCCTACTAAAGTTTTGAATATTTTCCTTCTTTAAAGTTAATTGTATTTTTTATATCTGTCTGTTATTTTTATATCTGTATCCTTAAATTTAAATGAGTAATTTTTGTATATTTGTACGTAATTGGTTTTTCTGGGTACGGAAAGAAAATTCTGTACGGATGTAATCTGGTACGGATTCTGATATTTCAGAACCATCACGCTTCCCCTCTGTCCGCAATGAAGGCCAAAATATCTATTATATATATATATATATATATATATATATATATATATATATATATATATATATGTATGTATATATATAGACATCGAACAATGGCCTACGGCCATACTTATGTTTTTTCCATCGGAAGCTATTACATATCTGCTAGCTTTCCGTCCTACGAAATAATATAAATAAATATTAGGCTCCCATGTATTTTCCTATTTATATTTATTTCTATCAAAAATTTATTCCACAACTTTCCGCTGTAGAGAATTATATTTTAGTTCGCAGCTGCAATGAAAATTGACATCTCGTTTACATTCCGAATTACATCGTTTATAAATCGAAAAAACTACCGACTTTCAACCCTATTATGGATATTTAAGTAGACGTAAACTCCCTAATAAGAAACGCTCAGGTGCTCGATATGTGAAGACAAAATGCTCTACGACTATTTCTTTGCATTGTATTTTTAACTTTAATCCTAAAGAACATGGTCAAAAACTGATCTTCTCGCACGAATTTGCGTTATAAGGGTGAGAACACACACTACGATTAAAAACCGCAGCTACTATAACCCAATCCGTAAGCTAGGCTTGCTACATTCTGTGTGTCAATAGCAATAATATTTAGAGCGCTGAAAAACTGTCTTTATGTACGTATTTTAATATTTTTATTGATTGAAAACTTTTTCAGCCGCGTTAAGCGATTTATGGAGATTAGGTAGAGGAAAAACTAATGATTTCGCATCACCGAAATGGGCGACATGCTCTTAACGCCTTGCGCCAGACTGGTGACGAGTGATGGCTTCTTAATACAATGCATAAATACTAATATTTTATATTAAGCTTGTAAAGCCAATCGTAAGTTTGATTATGATTATTAATAAACCGTTTGAATATGCATATAATTATTGCTTATAGTGCCAATAGATGTGAAAACTAGACCAATATTAATAATTTAAATGTACAAATTATATAATTTAATTAATTCAGACCACCTGTGATATAAAATTCGATCATAGCATAAATAATTAAAGCTTGACCGCCCCGTTGGTCGAGTGGTTAGCGACCCTGACTACCCAATCAACGGAGCTCGGTTTCGATCCCCGACGGGGACAAGCATTTATGTGATGAGCATAAACGTTTGTATTTCCGGGTTTGGGTGTTTATTATGTGTGTAAAAGTATTTATACATATATGTATTTCTATGTATTAGTATCGTTGACTAACACCCATAACACAAGCAAATAATTTGCTTACTTTGGGGTTAGATCAATAAGTGTAATTTGTCCCGTGAATATTTATTATTTTTATTATTACTAGCTGACCCGGCAAACGTTGTTCTGCCTTTTTTAGAAAAAAAATAAGAGTAAGTAGTTACTTACTCTTATTTTTTTTCTATATTTTGTCCGTTTTAAACCTTCCCTGGATTTCGACGATTAATTCAAAACCAAAATTAGCCAAACCGGTTCGGCCGTTCTCGAGTTTTAGCGAGACTAACGAAAAGCAATTGATTTTTATATGTATAGATTATTATTTTAAATTTAGCATAAGACTATAGCTGTAAAGAAAATAGTCACATTATTAACAGTATATCATCCACAAATAAAAAGAACGTATCTACCTTCCCTAACTTCTATATTACCTATCACCTGTATTTAGACCCTACGCAACGCCCGGGCCCAAGAATTGTAATGCCCAGAAACTGTGTAAACCATAAAATACCATAAAATACCACATAAACCTTTAATTATAGGTTTAAATATGTTTAACAAATAATTATGATGTATGCTTATTAATAGTAAAATAAAATAAATATGTTTACTGTCGTCCGCAAATAAACATAGCATGTGTCTCCACCCTAACTTCATATATGTTTACAACTGTTTATACTTACGTCATGCAGACGAACACTTTTTGTTGTCTTTAATTATATTTATTGTTCCCGTTATTTATTTGTTTCGTCCTGCGTCCTGTTCTCACTACCGTGCGTGCATTTTAACGATTTGGAAGATAACTGGCGAATCCAAATTAGGTCGTGCGGTTTGGGATGCAAATGTTCTGCTTTGCATTGGAACACTCACAAAAACTCACAATCAGGATGTGAAACAGAAAAAAACTGCAAATCCGGGGCTAATGGTGAATGTGAATATCAATTGAAGATCATTATTTTTTAATAATTCAATGGGAGATCACATTCATGAGATTTGGATTTAGATATGGAAATTACCTGAATTAATTTGTACCCCATATTGGGAAGAACATAATGAATACTATTTAAATCATAGAGTAAATAATTATATTATCCTTGGTTGAAATGCGTTATCGTTTATCAAATTGTATTATACCTACAATGAATGTATAATATTATAAGTTCAGGTCGTAAAAGCCGACCCACTAACGTTTTGAGGGTAAGGAAGCTAGTAGAAATGTACATGTGGCATTGCCATCGCGCCACACGGATACCAACGCACTATTAACATTTTTGGCGTTTATAGGCAATGGTTTTTCTTTCCATTAGGAGAGCCATCTGCTTGTTTACTATCAACAAATAAAAACTATTTACCAACAAATTAATATATTTATTCACTGAATAGATGAAATATTAATATTTTTTATACTTTTTTCTATTATATATTATAAGATAGCAAACAAGCAGATGGGTCTCCTGATGGAAAGAGTCAACCATCGCCTATAGACACCAAAGATGTTAATGGTGCGTTGCTATCTTGTGGCGAGGTCTAATGCCACATGCATAAGTTTACCGGCTACCTTACCCTCCAAACCGGAACACGACAGCGACAAGCACTGACGCTATTGCGGCAGGAATAGGTAAGGCGGTGGTACCAGACCCGGGCGAGACAATGCAGAACTCTACCACCTAGTAGCCACGATGGTAGTGACTCGATAGCCAATCAGTCTCCTTTTACGACCTGCCTGGCAGAACGGCAGTTGGCCTATTCTTCAAAGGAGGCCGGGACCAACACAGCTAATTTTAATTTATTATTCTACTAAAACAATGACACATTTAACAGACACATATTTAACCAATTTAAAAAAGGGGTTCCCAATTCGCCCCGATCTTTTTAGATTTTAGTTCCCGATTACTTACAGAAGCCTGGACCGATTTGAATAATTCTTCTTTTTCGGGACATAATGGGTTAAAGGCATAAATTCGGGGTTTCAGAGATACAAGAAATAATAAGTCGATTGTTACAGTTTTACTTCCTTTAACTTATTGTAAAGATTTTAAAAGGAGATTGATGAGATCGGTCTCAAAATGCTACAAAAATATAGCGTCAGCTGAAATTATCAAATCTAATACCTTTAAACGAGCAAGTCTTGTATATATATAAATATATATCAACGATCTCGGAAACGGCTCCAACGATTTTCATGAAAGTCACAAATTAGGGGTTTTTTGGCTCAAGGAATCGATTTATCAAGGTTCCAGGTCCAAGAAAAGCTTGGTTCCCAAGATATGGGTATGTGAAAAACCGAGCAAAGCTCGGTCAACCAGGTACAGAAAAACAAAAACAAATTATTTATTTTATAGGAATCGATTTATCAAGGTTCCAGGTCCAAGAAAAGCTCGGTTCCCAAGATATGGGTATGTGAAAAACCGAGCAAAGCTCGGTCAACCAGGTACAGGAAAAAAATATTTATTTATTCTATAGGAATCGATTTATCAAGATTCCAGGTCCAAGTAAAACTCGGTTCCCAAGATATGGGTATGTGAGAAACCGAGCTAAGCTCGGTCAACCAGATATTTATTTTAATGTGCGAAAAGCCTATGTTAGAATTCAACGGACAATTTTTAATAGCCAGCAAATTTAAAAAAAAGAATATAGTTCGAAGTCATAAAACTAATCAAACTTGTATGTTTTTTCTTATTTCTAAACCAAGCAAATATTGTTACTAGACCACCCTCAAAATATTTTTTGCAAGTTTTAATTTTCTACATAAGGCGTCAAAATACGTCAAAATGTGTCTTTCTTTCCTGTTTTGAATAGAATAGGTCTACATTGGGGTACAATAATAGTGAAAGAAAAAAAATAGAAAATAAGAGTGTGTATATAAAAGGCTAAGAAATTACACATCGCCAGACCGATGGGTTTATGCCAGAAAAGCAATAAAGTTCATTTTTATTCTTATTCTGGATTACCATACATTTACCGATCCCAGCTTAGACAACAAGGAACTCTAAAATAAATTACGTCTTCTAAACACTTCAAACAACTTTTAAATATCAACATATGTATGCACTACTGTCCATTATAATGGTTTAACATATTACAATGTTCTTTCTCTTTCTATTATCAGGACAATTTTACTTACGTACTCGCTTATGGCGCACTTATGGCTTCCCTACTCTATTATGGAAAATGGCAATGGACCAAAAAAGTCCATACTCCATAGACGCTAGTTATTTCTAGCATCATCTGTTTTTTTGGTGTCCCTATGAAAAAAAAAACTGATATGACCTCTACTATTAAATTACGCTAAATTAGTTATTTATTATTCAACAACTCGTACCAAATTGGTCTCAAACGATTTATTTATATCAGTGTTTAAGTCGTAACATACGAAATTTATAAATACCAATTGATAACATAAAACATATACTTAATTATATCAAGAAAAGCAATCAATGACTAGTTATTTTGTGAAACTATGCTGTGAATCTAACAAAATGTGGAAATTAATGAAATAACAGAATAAATTACAGTATTATTTGAAATCTTCTTGTAGGTTTAATTGAAACGCTATTTTGATTTAATCTTATCTTTTTAGAGCACTTTAAACGTATAGGTAATGTAATCAATAAATTGTTTGTTATTTTATTAAATAACTAGCTGACTCGGCAAACGTTGTTTTGCCATATAAATTATTGAATTAAAAAATAGGGGTTGATGGTGGACGAGTGAAAATTTAGGAGTGTATATATATATTTTTAATACTACATTATAAAAAAAAATCCATAAGTTAAAAAAAATGTTAGGGGGAACAACCCTTATCACTTAAGGGTATAAAAATAGATAGTAAACGATTCTCAGACCTATTGAATATCCATATAAAATTTTATAAAAATCGGTCAAGTCGTTTTGGAAGAGCGTGGTAACTAACATTGGGACACGAGAATGTTATATATATATAAGACTTGTTATTTACATTATTTTCCCCTTCGTCCAGGCTCCATTTGCAAAATAGTCTTTCTGCCACGCAGTTCGTAAGAACCAAACGATTGGCTATGCGAGTCTCTAGCATCGTTACTACTAGTGCTAGGTAAGTAGAGTTCTTCATTGTCTCGCTCAGGTCGGGCACCACCGCCTTACTATTCCTGCCACAATATCGTCAGTGCTTGTCACTAACATGTTATGGTTTGGAGGGTAAGCTAGCTGGTATGTCATTACAGCCTGCCACACGGATGCAGGCACCACTCACATATTTGATCATCTATAGGCGATGGTTCTCCAACCAGTGAGCCATTTGCTTGTTTTTTTTTATATATCATAAGACAGCAAACAAGCATATGGTTCTCCTGATGGGAAGAAACAACCATCGCCTATAGACAAAAAGTTTGCGCAAACAAAGTTAATCTAATAAAATAAAATAATATAATCGTTTATATTATATTAAACTTTACTTTTGTTTAACAAAAAACGGTAAAGTATAGTCACGGTAAAAATAGATTCGTCACCTTAAGATCTAGTTTCGCTTGTACTAGTGTACGAATCAATCATTCCAATATACCAGTACAAAAAACAGTTCTACTAACATTAAATAAATGTGACTTTTCTATCAAATAAAGTTTATCTAACAATAATTATTGCAACAATTATTGCTGCTCGTTCTTCAATTCTTAAAGGTCTCGACATTATTATAACATTACGAAAACAAAGAGTATTATATTTATGGCAAATATATTTTGCAATAAAATATTGAATGACACTAGAAATAACAACGGTGACATTAACCATGACAATAGTTTTATCATAAATATTAATGGCAGGTTAAATCAATAAACAGGTTTTAATTAAAAAAAACATTATCATCTCTTTAGGTAATAATCATTTACACAAGATAAAATAAGGAAATGGTGTTGATGCAAGCAAGTCTGAACCATGGTATCTAACAGTTAAGCATAATTTTCTATGCAACAGTCTATTATGTGACAAATTTTCAAAAGATCATATGTGCTCGTAGCTTGTTAAATGAATCAATTCGAAAATTGACGAACCTATTCGTACCGCTACTGTACATATAAAACCGTATTAAACATTTCAAAGTAATCGAATTCCGTATTCTTTGAAAAGAAACGGCATCCCTGCGTGTGGCCACGTTAACATCAAAAGTCAAAACATTGGTTTTTATTTCACACTTCACTTCTAAGAAGTGGTCACATCGCCCTTGATGTTATTAATGTTATATAATAATTAATGTAGCGTAAATTAATACGCTTGATAGTTGGTAACTATCAAATTACAATATAAATATTACACTATAAATTGGTAGTAAGTTTATAATCACACGAGTTTTGATGCCAATATTTTCAAAAAATGCGAGGAATCTCCTCTTATTACGGGTAATTTAAATCAAAATATGTGTAGATAAATATTTAAAAGATTTAACAGCGATACGATATGTGGCGAAATAAATATTCAGTACTATTTTAAGTATTTTTAATAACTTAGTAAATGGGATCTCTAGATTACAGCTTGTTAAAGATATAAATAATAAACAAACAATTTTTATAAGATTAGATATACCAAAATTCCTTTCTTTTATTTTGTACGATAGCAAATAAGCAGATAACTCTCCTGCTGGAAAGAGACTACTATAATAGACATCAAAAATATTAATGGTACATTGCTAACCAGGTGGCGAGGTTGGAATGTCACATGCATAAGTTTATAGATATTGATGTGGAATTGCAAATAGCGTCGATGAAGTACCAATACCTCCTAACTGACAATTTAGTCCAAAATTACTTTTTTATTGCAATAGACAAAAAACTCATATTCGCATAGATGAATTCACTCCTATCTAAAATTTCTTTACCAATAAGCTTCTTGAGCTATGTGAAAATATCTACTAAGTGACAGAATTCATTTGTTCGTATGTATTTTATGTAAATATCTCCTTCTGGTGTAAAATTAGATTCACAACACTTAGGAGGTATTGGTACTTCATCGACGATATGCTAATTTTTATCTTTCTAAAAGCAAAAACTTTTATAATGAAGCGAACTTTTATAATGATTTGAACACGTCTTTGAAGACTTTGCAAACGTATTTGAATACATATTGTCGCAACCTGCCAGACATGCTTTGTAAACATTTTCTCCACAGTATGGCGGTAGATGACAAACAAGATGGACGTCAATTTTGTGGACGCTTTATCATATAAGTGCTTGTAATTATGTGATACGTCGACGAAAAAGACGCAAATGGATGTGAAATAAATAATCTCGACTTAGCACGTACGCGGCACGACATGACCTTTCACCATAGCAGCGGTCAGAAATTAATATGTATATAGGGTAGCAGCGGTCATGCAACTGAAGTGAACTTTGCACAAGTGTGGCAGGCTACGCAAACATTTGAACACATTCAAACTTTGAACGCTTTGATGTGCGCTAAAAACCCGTGTGACAACCGTGAACAAAAAATCGTGTAAAAAATGACAAATGTTTGTTCAAATTTGAACACATTTTCAAAGTCTCGTGCTACACATAGCAATCAAACATTTGTTCAAATGTTTGAAGCTCTGTATTGCGCTGGCATAAAACATATCGGTAAAATCATGGCTACTAACTAGTTTGTAGGGTTCTGCAACGTCTCGACGGCTCTCCTGCCGTAACAGCGTTGATGATTATTGCTATCGTGTTCCGGTTTGGAGGTTAAGGTAGCCGGTGAACTTTTCTATCTTATGATATAAAATACAGTTCATAAATGCGTACATATAAAACTTACTTGTAAAGTTCGTCGTTTCGACCAAGTGGAGCAGCGAGTTTCTTCCGTTGATCTCGTCGGGATAGATTATAATTTGGCCGAAACGTCGAGCTTTACTAGTAATTTTTATATAAGTACGTACGCATTTTTGACCCATTTATATTTTAAAATTGATAGTATAACGCGTTTGTTGAAAACTTCTGTATTTTTGTTCAGGAACATTAAAAATAATTATAACGCTGTAAAAATACTACAACCGACTTCCAACTTCCTGTACCTCTGGGACTGAATCATATCTTCAGCAAATCTATATGAGACTAAATAGGAAGTATACCCTCACAATAAAAAAAAATTTTTCCAAATTTGTTAATAAATAACCAAGTTCTGGGGTGACAAACATGGAAAAATAGAGCCGAATTAAAAACCTCCTCTATTTAGGAAATCTGTAGATTTACAAAAAATATTAAAGCTCATGATGTCACGGAGTCAACCTTTTGACAAATTTTTACGAGCCTCGAGCAAGTCATGTTTTCTAGAAAAGTCTTTTGAGGAGTTAGTTGAAAAATTAGAGCTTAACGCCAGATATTGTATCAAGACTGGTTGGAAAATATAAAATATGTTTGGTTATATTCAAAACTATGAATGAAATTCACTTATAACAATAACACAGCAGGTTGTTATGATGAATCTATCACACCCAAACACTCAATAAACTATAATAGACACCTCTATTACGTCATTTCTTATTATAAGCCAAAGGTATAAATCATTTTGCATTTAAAATATCACGGAATTATTTCTGGACCTCGACAACAGATGACAGTAATCTTTACGTAAAAGCAAAATTGTTAACTATAAATGAAAAAACTTTTTAGTATTTTACATTTTAAGTACTTTTTAGTAGTTGGTTATAAGGTTCCAAGGTTCCAACCGCATTGGCTAAGCTTTATTCTCAGCTTTATTCTCCTACCTCCTACGTTAAACCAATAAAAAAGGCCCAGAGGTTAGCCTATTCAAAAAAAAATACACATAATCTTTTCAATATTAATTAATATAGATAATACATTTTATAGTAGTAATTTTTATGTTTATAATTTTTTTGTTTATAAAATCAATTACTTCTTACAAAACGTTTTTAAAGGTAAGCCATTAACCTCCGTTCGAGTTTAATTCAGTTTGATTGAGTTTTTTATAGACGTAACATTTTAATATTTATTTTATTGCAAGTGAATACATTTTTGCTGGCGGAATAATGCGATTATTTAAATTAGCTAAAACAAATATGACAAAGGTGACAGAACCTATATTATTTCTACTTTTGGCCACTATGAGCACTACGATAGATTAAGTTATCCCCATCTACAGTGGCGTAACAATCACCCTATTGTTTGACAGCAGGGCTGGTAAAATGCCACGGGCCTCCGACCCAAGAGGGCCCAACAGGCCGCGAGCTCAAGAATATTTTTTTACATTGTACGTGTAATTGAGTACGCTGAAAATCTCGAAGTTTGTTAAAATTAAACTGAGTACAACGTGACGATTTTTACTGATAGGGCCCCATCAAAAGAATTTGCCACGGACCCCAGATGTATAATTAAGATGTAAAATAATAAGATTGTTTACTCCGCACAGCTCCTCCCCCGTAGGTGATAGCGTGATAATATATAGTCTATATGTTGACCCGACCTGTTAGTAATATTCATGAAAAATTTTAAGTAAATCCATGCAGTACTTTTTGAGTTTACCCCAGACATACATTGACTTTCCTACGATTTTATTATATGTATAGATTGTAGGGCTATAAGGTATATTTTTTATAAAACTTATTAACAAACTACCTGTTGCACACGACTTCGTCCGCGCGGACTTCGTTTACTCCACACAGCTCCTCCCTCTTAGGTGATAACATGATAATATATAGCCTATATGTTGACCCGACCTGTTAGTAATATTCATGCAAAATTTGAAGTAAATCCATGCAGTACTTTTTGAGTTTTCCCCGGACAGACAAACAGACATACAGTCAAACAGACAAAAATTCTAAAAACTATAGTTTTGGCTTCTATATCGATTGTTGATCACGCCCCAAGTATTCTTTTAAAAAAATATTCAATGTACAGTTTTGACTTTCCTACGATTTTATTATATGTATAGATAATCGGGTAATTTTTTTTCGGAGTTGAAGGGAATTGACAGCTTACATTATTCAATAAACCATATTAACGTGTTCGAGACTCGATAGGTTCAACCTGCTGCCTTTCATATCATGCAGAATACCAAGTTTGCTAATCAAGGTGCACTAAATACATTGCTATCTATCTACCAACTTTAAATTACTTGAACTTACTTGTATTATTTAAGAGCTGCCTACGCTTTGATTAATGTAGGCGTGGCTGTAATTTATTTTTATTAAAAAAGATATTAGATGACAAAACAATGAAGATCGACAATCAATGACATTTTAATTGGTGTAATGAGAATTAAGCGACCGTTACACGGCCACTTAATACGAACATCACAATGTAGCGTGAAGAAAAACCGTCTCGTTACCGCCGTCACGAGAATCATTAGCAGATTGCCACTGAGCGCTGACATTAACATTCTTTATGGGAACAACGCACATTTCTCCCATCTTTATATTATGAGGGTTGCTACTCTCTCATTATTAGCACCGCAGAGAAGAAAGCTTAAACTTAAACGCGGATCGATAAGATACTATTATAGTTATATTTTGGTATGTTTTAGTGAGCTTTTGTTGTTATATATAGCCGTATTAAAAAAACCGCTGTAATAAAAAAAAACTTGTCATTATCATCGTGACTACTACTCGTAAGTGGTTGAGTTCGATAACGGCTCGCCCGCGCTCAATACCCTGGCCTTACCTAGCAATGCATGGGTGTCGATAAGAAATGATTTATCTTTCCATCAGGAGAGCCACCTACTTGTTTTGTTATA
Organism: Apodemia mormo; assembly: GCA_036924255.1. Lineage (NCBI taxonomy): Eukaryota > Metazoa > Arthropoda > Insecta > Lepidoptera > Riodinidae > Apodemia > Apodemia mormo. The sequence goes on from JAUPFN010000023.1 coordinate 13,273,716, forward strand.
ATATAAAAAACATGTAATTCGTTGTATGTATTTATATTGTACTAGCTTTTATCCGCGGTTTCACTCGCATTTAAGCCATTAAATAAGTATTTTTTTAATAAAAAGTATCCTATGTTACTTCTAATACCTCCAATTATATGTATACAAAGTTTCATGACGATCGGTTAAATAATTTTCGCATAAAAGCGTAACAAACAAACTTTCATTCGCGTTTACATATTACTAGCTGACCCGCGCAGCTTCGCCCGCGAGTATATTAACATGTCATCGAAATATTTTTAATACAAATTTCATCCTCTATTCCAGCCCTTTAGTGGCTGATTTTTGAAAAAAAAATTTGCCTATGTTTGACCCCGGATTGCATGCCAAATTTCATGAAAATCAGTCCAGCGGTTTAGCCGTGAAAGCGTAACAGACAGACAGATTGACACACAGACAAACTTTCGCATTTATAATATTAGTGTGGATTATAATTATTAGTAGGGATTTTGTTAAAGCACTTTTTCTTTGCTATTTAAACGTAAAACATTACGTAATGTGAGTGTTGTATATACATATAGTAATTGTAAAAAAATAATAAACAATATCATTATAATTAGTGTAATGCGAATTAAGCGAACGTTATACTGCAAATTAATACGAACATTACATTTTAGCGTGAACAAAAACCGTCTCGTTACCGTAGAGAATCATTAGCAGATTGCCCCATATACATTTCTCCCATCTTTATTAGGGCTGCTGGTTGCTCATTATTGACAACAAGAAAATATAGCGAGCTTGCATGTAACCTCGCACGGAGATGTACTCCGTAGCTAATTAATTAAAATAAACAAAATAATTTTGTTTCAAAGTGTGTCCGGAAAAAATGTGTTAGTAACAGAGCTTTTTCTTAATAACTATATGTTAGTACTTTTTATTTTACTATTTTCATCCTTTTTTATTATATATAGCCGAGAATTTTATACTATTTCTTACTATGTCGTAAGAAATATCAGCATACATAGTACTGCGTTATATAATAGTGCCAAATCCGTACATCCCGACTTCCGGATAGACTCGAATTTCTTTTTCAAACAGTTTTTTACTCTAAATAATTATAAATAAAATAAATAATAATATAAATAAAAAATTAAAAAATAAAAAATAAATAAATAAATTTAATACTCTAAAGAAAAGAATGTGTTGGAACAAGTGTATTTTAGTGCAATATAGATCTTATAAGGATCTTTTTACTTCAGAAAGTTGCTTGATTTTGGTAAGCCGAGAACAGAACACTACCTCACGCTTTACCTTGTAACGCGCAATAGAATGTATCAAATATAGTAGAAAGTGGATTTTTACAATCACATAACATGTCATCATAAATAAATTAAAAGGTCTTATATTTCCAGGCAAAAAAATAAAAATAATTTAAATTTTTACACCGTGGGGCCTAAGCTCTCTTTAAAAAAAAATTTCCTTTCTGCTAGGCGATTCGTAAAAGGCCAAGAATAAGCTAGAGTCACTGCAATCGCGACTACTAGGTAGTAGAATTGAGTAGTATCTAGCCGGTCCGATACCACAGCATTTTCATTAGGCATATTAAATTTCGTACTAATTTTTTTTAACAATTAACAACTGTTATTTATATAAGCAAATACTGTTAAAATTTTATGCACCAATAAAATTTCCAATAACTTTATATAGGATAATGTTATCATTACATAGTATAAAACAAAGTCGCTTTCTCTGTCTGTCCCTATGTCCTTATGTCCCTATGTATGCTTAAATCTTTAAAACTATGCAACGGATTTTGATGCAGTTTTTTTTTGATAGATAGATTGATTCTCGGGGAAGGTTTTGGTATATAAACCTTTCTGATATGCTCACGGAAACAAAAGCTACGCGGGTGAAACCGCGGGCAGGTCGCTAATTAAAAATATTTGAGAGATCGTTTTTTTTTTGCTCGCTACCTTGATTAATGATAATAATAACTGTTAAAAGTTATAAAACTACTCCAGCTTTGCGTTTTTGCTGCTTCTAATACTTATTATATATAGGCTACTACTGATATAATATAACATAAATAAATAACTGTTAAATATTAATTCATTTAACCCCATACCAGTTAACCTAATTTAATAATAATTTCCATGCCTAATTTTCATCGCAGTAGCGTATTGACGCTTCAGTGACAAACATAGGCTTTTCACTGTCGTGTTGTATTAACGCACCACCAAATATGTTATAAAGCACCATTATCATTGTTTATTTGCAATGGTTGTCTCTTTCCATCAGAAGAGCGATCTGCTTGTTTGCTCTCTTATGATATAAATAAATTGGTAAAATGCGTGTCGGGCCAAGCGCAATGTAGGGTTCCGAAAATGCTTATAACAATAATGCCTCTCCTTAAGAGGGGTTTTTATCATTTCATGCTATGAAAATTTAACCTAGTTAACGTCACCGCCTATAATAACTTCTCCAAGTATATTTATTACTCAAAAATATTACTCAAAAACTTGTAAAGCCTTCTAAGCCTCGATCGTTTTCCTTTTAACTCCATTATATTTAGTACTACCTTATTTTTTTCCTACCTCCAAAATCAACCGTTTAGCTGGCAGAGTGCGGGACACATTGACAAAAGTTAACAATTTAAAGCGTAATATTTTCCAAACGACTTCCTTAAATCGGAATTACGAGTATTATCACAAACCTAAAATAATTTTTTATAAATCTTTTCAACAATTCCCCACACTATAGTGTGTAGGTACACCGTATTTTTTTTCGTGTACCTTCTATAGAGGGTATACGAAAAAAAAATTAATATTCCCACTATACATGTAGAAGTAGAAGAAAATATTTTTTAAGATTTTATGTCACCACTTTTATTTTGATAATTTTTCGCGCGGGTTTTTAGCCACCATCTACATATCCCTGCCACAATATCTATTTTTTATGTCATAAGATAGCAAACAAGCATATGGTCTCCTGATAGAAAGAGTCAACAATTGCCTATAAACACCAAAGATGTTAATGGTGCGTTGCTATCTTGTACCGAGGTCTAATGCCATGTGCTTAAGTTTATCGGCTACCTTACCCTCCAAACTGGAGCACGTCAGTGACAAGCACTGACGCTATTACGGCAGGAATAGGTAAGACGGTGGTAACAGACCCGGGCGAGCCAATGCAGAACTCTACCACCTAGTAACCACGATGTTAGTGACTCGCATAGCCAATCGGTCGCCTTTTACGACATGCCTGGCTGAACGGCAGTTGGCCTTTTCTTCAAAAGAACCCGGGACCAACACTTGGGGATGCTTGATATTTTCATGGTCTGGTTTGAAGATTAAGCCGACAAACTTATGCATGTACGAGTAGCACATTCCCGCCATACAGATAGCAAGCACCATTAAGGCGAGGTACTTTGACGCGCGCCAATACTATAGAAAGTGGGCAGCGCGGTATGTTCTGAAACCGCTGGGAAACGATTTAGTTTTCGGATAAATAAATATAAGACTTCAACTGAAAACCAAAAAGAATGTACCTACTACATTCTTTTTTGTATTAAAAACTAAATATCACCATATAAAAATCATGTGGAAAATTAGAAATATGATGAACAAATTACTTGTTTTAGATATTTTTTAGCTGATTTTCGGAATTTTACATGATCGAGTAAAGTACAATATATCATGTAATGAGTTAGTACATTCCTTAGATAATATCTTCAGGTATATATAATTTTTGTAAAACCGGTATTTAACAAATTAATACATAAAAAATGTTTAAGCAAACCAGTTTTTTCCGTTTGTCTCCGTGCCTCGCCTAAACACCTTTGGTGTGCTACAGTCATCTCTCTCCATTGGAAGAAACGTCTGCTTTATTATGATACTTAAATAAAATTAAATAAATAAAAAAAAATATTGAATTTATAACTTTTCATAATATATAATATTAAAGCGTAAATCAGACTAAGCAAACTTTTCCTTTACAACACAACCCTACAAACCAACATAATTATTAAACGTATGCTAGACTAATAAAAAGTATCCCGGCATTTTAATAATAGGGAACAAATAAAGTGTTCGAAATCATTATCTAACAATTGCGGATGGGCTGAGTGTACACTGTGTAGTGAGGATTGAAGAACGAATTTTTATAGGGTAAGACCGGTACAGCGACGTTCCGGTTTCTGCGAATGACCGATTAATAAAAAGTGGAAAATCGGTAAAAGATAAATGATACATTAAGATTTATGACAATTTTCTTCATAAAATCAAAAAGGTTTTGACACATCACTATTATGCCAGCGATATCAAATATTATCTGTACATATAATAAAATCGTAGGAATATTACTAATAGAATGCATAATACTAATACATACATACACATTTTGCATGAAAATGCATAATACTAATACATACATACACATTTTGCATGAATATTACTAACAGGTCGGGTCAACATATAGGCTACATATTATCACGCTATCGCCTACGGGCGAGGTGCTGTGCGAAGTAAACGAAGTCCGCGCGGACGAAGTCGCTGGCAACAGCTAGTTGGGTAATATATTAATTAATGCTAGATGTTTACCGTGACTTCGTTTGCGTAGATTATTGTTTTATTTAATATCTTAGAATGCAGATCATTTTTTAACTGCCCATTTAATATAAATTGAACCCATGTTCATTTCAGTCCACGTTCCGAATTAAAATAATTGAAATAATTTTAGTAATTTCAAAAATGTGTGCATGCAAAAATACAGACCTACATTATAATAGCAGTTTTGAAAATTTAAAATATTTATTTGCAAAAATATGGGTGTCACAAGTAATTTAAAAATAATTTAAAATACCAACATATTGTACAATGGTATAGTGTTAAAATATTTTTAAATTATTTTGTTATACATATTCTATGAACTTTATATTTTATGAGTTTGAGTTTGTATTCAATGACCTTTGTTCTTTCTTGCCTTACTTATCTTTTTAAAAAGTTATGTCTATATTTTTAAAGCTGCAAGTTTGATTCTACTGTCCATAATCATAGAACAACTATGACTAAGATACTTGCTTACTTCTACTTTTAACTTCCTACTTTTAACTTTCTATCTACCTACTTTTACCTACTTTAAGAGATTGCGACTTTGAATATGAGAAATAAAAGTAATGTAAAACCATTATAAATATCCAATAATAAGTATCTAATGGGCAGCTGTCAAAAAACTGTTATGTAATTGTGTTTGAAGTTATTTATCCCACATATAAAAATGACACATGCAAATGTCAAGTTTGCAAATAATGCAAACCTAGTAGTGAGGCGTATTTATCGTAACAGATACAAATCACAGGTATTCGTAAATACTAGATAACAATTGTTCCTACAATATCAAATATCTGTTGAAAAATATCAGTCACAATACTGAATCACAATCTGCACTACGTTCTTCAGTCACAGTAGGTACTAGGTACTAGGTACCTACTCAATAACAGATATTCGTGTTACCTGTTCTTCGTATGTATTAGTCTCTCTCGCTCACACCCGCTTAATTGAATCTGCTAAAACGAGAAGCACCTAGTATTTATTATCCGAAAATTCAAATAGTAATCTTTTATAACAAAATATCTTCCTAGAATAGTGACAACTATTTCTAGTCGTATAATCTGTTATCTGTTCCTGTTCCTAATTTTCAATTCGGAAACACTGCAAGAATACTTCTAACGATATGTTGAAATATTACGTCCTTTTGTAGGTATGTAAAAACAAAAAGGTCGATCTCAATTATTTGCATAAAATCATCAATATAGGTACTCGTACAAAATTTAAATAACGGTAAAATATTTTTTTCTTCGTAGTAAAATTACAACAGAAATTATTTGAAAGTTCGAAACGTTTATATAATGGCGCGTTTCTGAACGTCTTTGTTGGCATTGAGGCCATTGGCTACAAAATGTTCAACGTAACTACGACTTTATGACTTAACTATAAAGGTGATATTAATTAGACACCCGGGTCATAACGTTTCTTTGGTAATTTGTTTTCTATCCCGTTTTTCGGATTATATTTTTTCGACTTCGCTTTGAATTTACTTAGCGAAAACAAAAATTGTTTTGTAAACAAAAGGTTTACTAGTGCGAATAAAAATACTTAGTAGGTATTCATATTCTTTTCGTATATATAGGTAATAAATTAAGCAGTTCTGATAGGATATACTTATCTATTAAATTTAAATAATTTAGGTTGAAGTTGTATATGTAAGGCTTAATTATCTTTTGATCATCCGTATTTGCAAAAACATATGAATAAAAAGCATCCCACGGTTCAGGTGATCAGCAGAACTGGTATCTAGTTATATTTATTATAATGTTTTTTTTAATATTGCTTCGACATTTTTCAACCTATCGGCTATCAATTATGTAGCTAAAATAGAACTTTAGATCACAAAAATTAAATTGAATGCCATTTGAAAAATCAAAATTGATCATCGTTTCCAAAATACCTACACGGCTTTTAAAAAATCAATATAGCCTACTGTGATTTTTAACTAACTATCTATGTAGATGTTTGAATTAAATATATATATATATATATATATATATATATATATATATATATATATATATATATATATATATATATATATATATATATATATATATATATATATATATATATATATATATATATATATATATTATTATGCTTATAGTTTTTACTAATTTTAGCTTAAAATACCTCATATTAGCGGGAAGTTTCAGGTATGGACTGCAGGGTTAACCGTTTACACATTTTTTAAGATTATATCAAACAATAATCAACTAAAGTAGGGCTAATTTAAAAGGTCATATTTGTCAGATCTTAAATCTAAAAATGTGAAATGGGATCTAAAACGCAGTAGCTCTATATAAACTTGTACGTGTCTGGTATCTGCCAAATGTCGTCTACTAAAATGGCCTTAGTACTCACTACTCTCTACTCACCACAGAGTACTTTGTAATATGCTACTCACATATTTTGTACTGTACGTGAATTATATACTGAGACCGTGCTTGGAAAAATAACAGGCTGTTCTTTAGTAACAGATAATGACATCTGTTATTTTTCAGTAACAGTAACAGGATCAACTGGTATCTTATTCGACCTGTTATAACCCAAGACTATGCAAACCCGCTTTTATTGTGCAACGTTAAATCCGGCTACGATAATAAAAAAGGATCTTCACGCCCATATCCGCGAAGGTATAACCAGTGTACCCACGATTAGCCGAAACTTAATCTCCTAATGTGACAGGTGGCAAATTTTTAAATAAAAGACAGTGCGGTACACATTTTACAAGCATTATTTTCCGATAGTAGCACGTCAATATTCAAGAATGGTTCTTACAATTCACTGACTACTGACAACACAGGTAATATCTCTTTGTCTTTGAAATTAAAAAAAAACAAACTACCTATATTACCACGGAAATGAGAGATTAAAAGAAATAAAGTTAAACAAAACACTAAAGTTTTTTAAAAGAAAAAGTGCAGAGACATAAAATTCGAGTTATTTTTTTAATTACATTGATTATTGGTTTGACCTATTAGCTTTTTCGGATTAAAAACATTAACGGTCTAATTAATAAGCAAATATGACCATTTGAGTGAGTCAATGCTCATTCTGCTTCGTTCATTATGTTTAAATACTTCGTAATCGATGCAATAGAATGGGCGCTAATCTACACGCCTTCTCATATACATTTTTAACAGCACCATGAATTTTAAGAATTAATTTTATGCATCATGTATAAATCTCTTTTGTTGATTAAGTTAATTTTAATTAAAATCTATTTACATACTAGATTATTGGCCGAACGTTTATTTGATCATAATTTTATGTGCATATTTTAAGACAGTGTTAAAAGCAAATAAATATTTCATTTCAAATATTGAATTTATTATTCCTTTCTAAATTCATTCCTTTTATGTACTGCCCCGTTGGTAGATTGATTAGCGACCCTGACTATACAATCGATAGAGCTCGACTTCGATTCCTAACAGGGTCATGTGTTTGCGTAATTAAATAAATAATAAATAAATAAATATTCACGGCACAAATTACACTAGGGCGGCTTGCACCAAAACGCTTAAATCATTTTAAGTCACTAAATACGTTTAAAGTGACAGCATTTAAGGCGGTTTGACATTTACTAAACATGTTTAAGGGACTAAATGCATTTAATTATTTTCGTGCAAGTCGCCCTTACTGATCAAACTCCAATATAAGCAAATTATTTGCTTATGTTACGATACTAATACATAGAAATACATATATAAATACTGGAATATATTTAATAAACACCCAAACCCGGAAATACAAACATTTATGCTCATCACACAAATTCTTGTCTCCGTTGGGGATCGAACCCAAGCCCCGTCGATTGCGTAGTCAGAGTCGCTAACCACTCGATTAACGGGGAGGTAACAGAAATGTTCAAATTACTGTGTTTATTATATTTATTTTAGTTAAAATATGTTAACCTATTATATGTATAATGTCTCTATATGTATATTAAGAAGATTTAAGATGACGAAGTTATGCCCGAACTGCGAACATACATAAAAAATTTAAACATTCGTATTTACGAGTAGAACCTCCCCATTTTTGAAAATGTTCAAAATTGATATCAGTGAGTCATAAAGCCTTCCATAAAGCAAATATATTTATGACGTACGCTACTGATTTATATAATGGTAAGCAAAATGCTTTGCAATGTATATGGCGTTAAAAAAGGCAAAATATGAAAATCACGTTAATTAAAAAAGCCGTACTACGTGTCATTATACCTCCGGTATATTAATAAAAAATTGTTCAAGTACGCCATGTTGTTGAAATAAATATCAATTAACGTATGTATTAAATAACTGGAGAGTTGTTTTGCCATTTTAAATAATTGATAAAGATGGCGTAATTAGCTTTTTATATGCTGTGATAATTACTGTGATAATTATGTAGCAATTACGGCATAGCTACCCGTTGTTGTTTTGTCTAATTGAATTTTAAGTACAGGCCTATTTGTTCCTTATTAATTATTACAGTTCTTTTATCATAAGATAGCAAGCAGCAAATAACTCTCCTGGTTGACTAATTCGCGGATGCTATATAAATAAAACGACTCGTTTGATGACGAGTATTAATTTATTCTACGAGGCATAAGCCCTCGTGTTAACCCTGGCTACTTTTGAATAGACCATCTGCCGTTCTGCCAGGCAGTTTGTATGAGGCGAATGACTGACTATGTGAGTCACATGGTGGCTACTAAATGGTAGAGTTCTGCAGTGTCTCGCCCGGTTCTGCAACAAATGCTTTAGCTATTCCTGTCGCAAAAGTGTCAGTGCTTGTCACTGTCATATTCGGATTCGGAGGGTAAGGCAGCTGGTAAATTTATGCACGTGGCGCTTGACCTCGCCGCAAGGATAACAACGCACCATTAACCTTTTTGGTGTCTATAGCCGACGGTTGTCTCTTTCCATGAGATGAGCCATCTGCTTGTTTGCTATCTTATGATATAAAAAAGCTATAACTGTTCCCATAAATGAAAAATTATGTTAAATAATGATAAAAAATAATAATTATTATTATTGTTAGGTTATTTTACCATAAGATAGCAAGCAGACTCTTGTCTTCTTTTATATCATTAGATAGCAAACAAGCAGATGGTTCTCGTGATGGAAAAAGAAACCATCGCCTATAGACACCAAAGTTGTTAATGGTGCCTGGTGGAATAAGTAAGGTGGTGGTACCAAATACTCGGGCGATACGTTGCGGAACTTTATCACCTAGTAATCACGATGGTAGTGACACGTATATACGATCAGTCGTCTTTTACGGCTTGTCTGACATAACGGCAATTTGTCTATTCTTTAAAGGAGCCCGGACCAACACGGGGGAAAAATAATAAAAAGATAAGGTGTTAATGATGTGTTGCCAATTTTATAATCGGGATGTAATGTTATGCATAACCGGCAATCGTACCTTCCAAGAGTCATTATCAACCACTGACTACATACCTAAATAGTGATGTCAAAATCGGAATGTCAAATTTATTTCCACACGGTCCAAAACCTAAGCAAAAAGTTTGACATATATTATTTGATAAAAAAAGGCTAGATAATTATTATACCCCTTGATCACTGAATCATAAATAAAAATTCATAGTCATATTAATATATCCCACGGGATACTAAAATGAAGACATAATAGATTAACTCCTAACAAAGGCTGTATAGGGTCTTCGCTTTGGTCATTTTTTGCGTTACTGAATGAAAGGTTCTATGAATGAATGTAGCCATACACTTGTTCATAGATAAACTCTCAGACGATAAAAATTAGTTTTGTTGAATGATATTATTTATGATCTCAAATTTTTTGAATGGAATTGTAAAATATTTTAGGGAATTGTTACTAAAGAGGTTGACTAAGAATTTGTATAGAATAAAATAAACTCGAAACGATTATAAATGGTCTATATTGAAGTTACTGCTTATTTTTTTGGATATGGCAAAAAATACTCGACCACAAACTAATGGTGTTTTAAATTAACACATCATTGCCAAATATCAATAACACATCAATAATTATATTAAGTACTAGCTGACCCGGGAAACGTTGTTCTGCCTTTTTAACTACTCTTTTTTTATATTTTCTCACCATTTAAACCATCCCTGGACTTCAACAATTAATTCAAAACCAAAATTAGCCAAATCGGTTCAGCCGTTCTCGAGTTTTGAGACTAACGAACAGCAATTGATTTATATATATATATATATATATATATATATATATATATATATATATATATATATATATATATATATATATATATATATATATATATATATATATATATATATATATATATATATATATATATATATATATATATATATATATATATATATATATATATATATATATATATATATACGAGTGGAAAATCACGTCATCGTGACTATTTGTTGGCAGACATCCGCAACGTCACGCACACGCCTGCTTTTGGTAATTACTTCTTAGTTATTATCCTATAGTATAATTCTAAACATTTGATGTGTGTTAGAGTGTTATTACTCAGGGAGTAGGTGGAAGGAATGCCATAAATCTGCCTAACCAGAATTAGCGTACATTGACATAATATAATATATATATATATATATATATATATATATATATATATATATATATATATATATATGTATATATATATATGTATATATATATATGTATATATATATATATATATATATATATATATATACATATATATATATATATATATATATATATATATATATATATATATATATATATATATATATATATATATATATATATTATACAAACAAACAAAAAAATAACAAATAGTCACGATGACGTGATTTTCCACTCGTTCGCCTTTTATGATCTGTCCGGCAAAATAACAGTTAATATATTTTTACAGAGGAGGAGGAACAAAAGATTGTAGATTCCACTTTTATCAAACTATCTGTAAAAGTTTCTTAGCTTTGGCATGACAGCGCCTAAGACCTCAAGTAGAGGGCCAATAGCGGCTTAAACGCCACTTACCGTTCCATTTTTTTTTATGCGAAAGTTTGGATGTTTGTATGGATGGATGTATGGATGGATCACGCAAAAACGGTTGAACCGATTTAGATAAAATTTGGCACAATTGACTTGGAATAGCATATAGGCTACTTTTTATTCCGGAAATATATTTTTTTTATATATCATAAGATAGCAAACAAGCAGATGGGTCTCCTGATACAAAGAGTAAACCATCGCCTATAGACAATAAAGGTGTTAATGGTGCGTTGTTATCTTGTGGCGAGATCTAATCCCACGTGCATAAGTTTACCGGCTACCTAACCCTCCAAACTAGAACACGTCAGTGGCAAGCACTGACGCTATTGCGGCAGGAATAGGTAAGGCGGTGATACCAGACCCTGGCGAGACAATACAGAACTCTACCACCTAGTAGCCACGATGTTAGTGACTTGCATAGCCAATCGGTTGCCTTTTACGACATGCCTGGCAGAACGGCAGTTGGTCTATTCTTCAAAGGAACCCAGAACCAACACGGGAGAGGAGGGAATCCATTTACAAAGATGATAGTGCTTAAAGCTGAGGTAAGATAGGCTCAAAAAAACCTTTCTCGTTTTGGTCCGGGCTCCCAGTGATTAATAGACCATATGCCATTCTGCCAGTCAGTTCGTAAAAGGTTGACTATTGGTAATATGTGTAACTACCATCGTGACTCCTAAGTTTTAAAAATTTTGAAGTTATGTCAAAAAACACTGTTTTCAAAATTTTTCGTCAACGATTACTCCTGCAAAATCTTCAGGACCGAATAAGTTCAAATTTTCAGAGAGTCTAAGTTGAGCAGAATCCAATCGAATGCTACCAACCTCGTTTCGATTGGTCGAGCCGATCAAAAGTTGTGAGATATTTACATACACATACACACACGCACGCACACACAATCACACATACATACATACATACATACACACATACATACATACATACATACATACATACTAACATCATCGTGTAAATAGAATAGATTCCCAGGATCTCAAAACGTGGAGATCTGGTGAAAACTCGATTTTCGAAAATCGGGGCAGTAACTTCCTTCGAAAAGTCGGTCATTTCCTTATTTACATAATTATGTACCGGGAAGTTAAAAATGTATTAAAATTTAAGGTAAAAAGTTCTTGTCACGAATCGCTTTAAACAAACATTTAACAAAATTGGCCACAACAAACGTCAAACATTAAACAGAATATTTAAAATAGTTATTCATTAAAAAAGACAAAAATCTTCGTCACTAATAATAATAATAATTATATATAATATCTTTATTTGCTTTTTTTGTTGTTCGTTTAGTATTTCTAAAAAAATACTAAACGAACAACACGATAACAAACATAAAAGGAGGCTATCAAATCGGCTGTATGTTACAGCCGATTTGATAGCCTCCTCTTTTTGGAAAGTCGGTTGAATGTATTTAATATTTAAGACAAAAAGTTTTTCTCACGACTCCGTTTTACACAAGAATAACATATTTTACAAAAATGGCCACAACAAACGTCAATCATTAACACCGACTTTAAAATTAAATCAAGCGAATGTAATTCTATTAATGCAAAAAGACGATTCCCACGTCCAAAAATCGGCACCTTTAACGATTCCACCTGCACTATTCCGCCAAAATATATTTTCACAGATTATTAATCTCATAATCGTAAAATATAGGGACGTTCGTAATTCAAAAATGATCCTTCGAGGTAATCTACGAGAACGCGCCCTCATGAATAAAAGTAGCTGATGTATAAATTCAAATTTCCTCTCCACCACACGCTCATTTCCATATCTTTCCCCCTATGCTTTATTAAAACTCCTGCAAAAACCAACACCCGAATTCGCTATCTGTTCGGAAATGGTATTATCGGCGGACCGGCCCGAATTGCACACGTCTCACCCAATAGGCCATTCTTATCAGAAAATGACTCATTTCAAATGACAGAGTGTTCTAAAAAGTTACTAAACGGAAAATTCTATGTACACGTCACTAGAAACATTCAGATTTTCAAATTTATCGCATAAACACAAGGTTCAATTTGTATTGAAATCAAAGGCGTTTTTATGACATTTTAACTTAGAATAACTCGTAGAGAGAGGAAATTGGAATAAGAAAATTTGGGGTGTAAAATGAAAGATAGACGAGTGCTAATTTCCGGCCATTATTGCATCTCTTTCTCTCGTATACATTTGTTGTAGGGAGAGTTTAGTTTGTATTTACTGTCTTTGTCTATCATTGGGTACGCTGTTTTATGGAGCGTGGCGGGAAATAGGTGTTGGAATTTCATACAACTTTATAATATTGTAAAATTATAGAGGCGAGAAATTTAAACAAGTTTCACATTTGAATTAACTTCCTAATAACTAATGAGGACTGTTTATTGAGTCATTTATCAAGGTTTACTTGATAATTCATGTAAATACGTTTTATGTAGAATACTAAAGTACATGGCACTCTTATGTAGAATACTACACACTTATGTAGAATACTAAAGTACATGGCACTGATGTTGAAAGATAAGACTTCAAGAATGCTAATGATGCATTTCTATCCATGTAACAAGGATATAAGACTCCAATCAAAAAACCATGACATTTACTGCTAACTATTGGTATTGTGGTTACTGGAATAGACAAGGCAATGACACCATAACCGGGAGAGACAGAACTCTACCATTTAATATTAGTAGTGACTAGAGGAAATTTATTTTAGTCCACGCGGAGTTCGTTTACTCCGCACAGCCCCTCCCCCGTAGGTGATAGCGTGCGTGATAATATGTAGCCTATATGTTGATCCGGCCCAACCTATTAGTAATATTCATACAAAATTTGAAGTATATCCATGCAGTACTTTTTGAGTTTACCCCGGGCGTACATACAGACAAACAGACAAAAATTCTAAAAACTATATTTTTGGCTTCGATATCGATTGTAGATCACGTCCCAAGTATTTTTTTAAAAAAATATTCAATGTACAGTTTTGACTTTCCTACGATTTTATTATATGTACAGTTAATTATTTAAAAAGTCAGATACACACTACAAATAAATAAATATCATCACGCTGGTTATTTTACTGAACAACAGAGTAAGCCGAATATCAATAGACGTTCGAGTACATCAGGATTTCATTGACGAGAACGTTGGCGACCTCCATTATAGTTCTGATAGCAGCATTTGCTTGTTTTGTGAACTGACAGCTTTACCTACGTGCTCCCATAAAGTACGGTACAAAATACAAAATACGTATTTTCATGTTCTATATGGAGTACTTTTTAATTCTTTTGGCATTTAAATTTTTTTTATGTCATATGATAGCAAACAAGCAGATGGGTCTCCTGATGGAAAGAGTCAACCATCGCCTATAGACACCAAAGATGTTAATGGTGCGTTGCTATCTTGTGGCGAGGTCTAATGCCACATGCATAAGTTTACCGGCTACCTTAACCTCCAAACCGGAGCACTGACACTATTGCGGCAGGAATAGGTAAGGCGGTGGTACCAGACCCGGGCGAGACAATGCAGAACTCTACCACCTAGTAGCCACGATGGTAGTGACTCGATAGCCAATCGGTCGCCGTTTATGACCTGCCTGGCAGAACGGCAGTTGGCCTATTCTTCAAAGGAGGCCGGGACCAACACGGCGAAATATTAGTAGGTATATTGTAAATACCGACTTTGTTAAAATACTCTTAAACCTATGCAGTTTTAAGCTTTGAATCATAAAGACAAATCTTTATGCATAGTGACTTTTATTTTAACGTGCCTTGTTTTATCATAAAATAGCAAACAAGCAGATGCCTCTCCTGATAGAAAGAGACAACCGTCGCCTATGGACACCAAAGACGTTAATGCGTTGCTATCCTTGTCTTACTGCTACACGCATAATTTTACTGACTACCTTACCCTCCAAAACGGAATACAACAGTAACAAGCATTCACGCTATTGCGTCTTAGCATTCATATCTATGTATATTATTATCATCATTATGTAATAATAATTCGATAAAAGAGCTTCTAGTTAATAATAAAAAAACTTAACTACCGTGTGGCGGGATAGCAATGCCACATGCACAAGTCTACCGGCTACCTTACCCTCCAAACCGGAACATGACAATGGACGCTAATACGGCAGGAATAGGTACAGCAGTCATACCATATACCCGGGCGAGCCGTTTCGGAACTCTACATAACGACACGGCCAACATCAGAACTATCTGCTTCTTTAAATAAATAAATAATAAATAAATAAATAAATAATAAAGACCTACAATAATATTGCGCAATATTACGTATTGTGCAATATTATTAGCCGTTTAGGGTTAATATTGAAGACTGCACAAAGATTAAATGAAAGTTTGAACGGGTTTAATTTTTATTGCGCAACTAGCTGTTGCCTGCGACTTCGTCCGCGCGGACTTCGTTTGCTCCGCACTGCTCCTCCCCTATAGGTGATAGCGTGATAATATGTAGTCTATATATTGACCCGACCTGTTAGTAATATTCATGCAAAAATTGAATTAAATCCATGCAGCACTTTTTGAGTTTACCCCGGACATACATACAGACAAACAAACAGACAAACAGAAATACAGACATACAGACATACAGACAAACAGACAAAAATTCTAAAAACTATATTTTTGGTTTCGATATCGATTATAGATCACGCCCCAAGTATTTTTTTAAAAAAATATTCAATGTACAGTTTTAACTTTCCTACGATTTTATTATATGTATAGATATTTTTTTCTTGCAGTGTGTAGTGTGTAGGCATAATGTTGCACAATATTTTTCATTTCAGAGTTTGGAGCGGTCGCGTTCGGTCAGTCGCGGTGTTTATTATTATGGTCGTGTCGAAAATTTAAGCAAAATGGCGAGCAAGAATGCTGTAAAAGATAAAGAACGGGAGTTTTTACTTGAGTATATAGAATTGTATCTGAGATTTATTTAACGAAATCACCAGCATGTTTGCCGCCAAAACTTCATCGTCAGCCATGTTTGATGTTGCTCGCTCGAATATATTATATTATTGCACAATAAAAGTATTGCGCAATGTTATTGTAGGTCTATGGGGCGCCTTACAGTACTGATCTAACCCCAAAGTAAGCAAATTATTTATTATTCCATTATTTAAGAAACATGCAATAGCATATGCTTGTATTTTTAAAAGATGACCAAAAAGGAAGGAAGATAATGGTTTTATGAAAAGAATAAGTTCTTCATCAATTAACGGACACGTCAGATTATTGGCCAACGGAAGACTGTATTCGGTAAGCGATGATGTTAATGGCTGTCTGATTGTCCCCTATCAAATTACGGATAGTGAACTTATGATTAATTAGGACAATATTCTATTTCTGAGTTGGAGACTGTTGTCAATGGGTCGTACATGTTTTGGAACTGACCAAAATAGTTATTAGTTGTGAAAAAGTGGAATCACCAAATAGAAATAAAGGTATCAAAGTGTCTTCACGCCCGTATCGCTGCATCGCTCTAAAATCTTTTCGACTTAATTCCATTTTCGTTGCGTACGTAGAACTTTGATGTGCCATAAAAAAACAATTGACAAATCATTTCCGACCAATTGTTTTTTATATTACTAAGAAGGTTGCAACGTTTTAAAAATGTAACATTCAAATAGTTCCAATTAGCTAGAAGTGCAAAACTTTTAGTGCGCCCCATGTATAATAAATCCGTAGGAATGTCAAAACTGTACATTGAATATTTTTTTAAAAGAATACTTGGGGCGTGATCCACAATCGATATCGAAGCCAAAAATATAGTTTTTAGAATTTTTATTTGTTTGTCTGTATGTATGTCCGGGGTAACGTTTCTTCACACACAGCCAACAAAACAAAGTCATTTTTAGCTTCCGAAAAAGTACATCTCGTCACTCATCCTGCGCATAGCCTCGACCTAGCACCCTGTGATTTCTGTATTTTCCCCAAAATCAATACGTATAACACGGCAATAAAATCTATACATATAATAAAATCGTAGGAAAGTCAATGTATGTCCGGGGTAAACTCAAAAAGTACTGCATGGATTTACTTCAAATTTTGCATGAATATTACTAACAGGTCGGGTCAACATATATGCTACTATTATCATGCTATCAGCCCCTGTAGGTACAGGGGAGGAGCAGTGCGGAGTAATCGAAGTCCGCGCGGACGAAGTCGCAGGCAACAGCTAGTATATAAAAGTGAAAATGCTTACACACTGACTGCCGTATCAACGAACAGTCTAAGCCCTTGTTTTTCTTACGATGTAGACGGGGAATAAAAAAGGATTACCCGTGGACACGCGGGTCGGCAGTGTATATAATATTAATATAAAGCTCTACTCAAAATATTAAAGATTTACGTAAATATGTAAAGAAATATTCACAAATACACTTTATACGTAACTTCTCGTACCTTTTATAACAAAATTTATTTAATCGCCTTATTAACCTTAGACCTTAGATTGCATATGCAACGAGCCATAAAACAAAACAGCCACTATAAAATTAGCCTCAAATTAAAGTTCCTTAACGATAAAACCCGAAGAATTACATAATTCAAATGAATTTTCACTTAAGCGAACCTTGCCCGCAAATGATCAGAATTTCAAATTCTCTTCAACTGGCAGCATCGTGTAAAGGTTCTTTTTTGATTCCAATATGCCATTTAAATGGAAAGCGCCAAAAGAAATAGTAGTAGCGGGCGAGTTAGGTTGGCCATCCTGATGCTATCTTGGCAGTTGGCACACCTGACCGACGCTAATTGGACAATAAATCAATTCTACCCAGCTTCTTATTGGCGAATCGTGGCATTCCAATATTGAAAATTTGGCCGCGTGATATTGACAACATGATAAAAAACAATAGGCCATTATCTTTTCTTTTGTATTCATCTCGGTTCTTGGTTCTTATTAAGGTTCAAAAGTTATGTTTTATTTGTGTTTTGTCTTTAAGACAATTTGTTTTATAAACTCCTCTATCGAATAACAAACCTTTTTATTGCTGGTATATATAAATAATTACTGCATATAATGTATATACTAAATACATTTAAGGGTTGCAGATTTTTCTATTGATTGATTTATTACTCTGACGCTGAAATCTTATGTCGAAACAAATCTGAATAATGCTTACTAGATTTTTTTAAAACTTAACTTATCCAAGACTGCTCGAAATGTTGAAAACCTTGTCTATTCATAGTATTGGCATGGTTACATTTTGATTGACTTTACTTTGGGATATAAGTGTTAGCAGTATTTATGTTTAAACGTGACTAAAAAATCTAAAAATTTGTAACATTTACTTACTATTCATTTGAAAAAATATTTTTTATTTGAAATTCGATCAAAAATTTGACGTTTTACATGCATATTGTAAAAAGTAGTACAAAGAATTTAATTGGTTAATTTCCACATTTAACAAAGTTACTCGGGATCAGTTAGCTTGTTCAGCTCAGGCCATAAGTTTCGATTTCCAAATTAGGGAAAGTGGTAGTTTTTTTTTTTTTAAGAAAACAATGTAATTCAATAAACTGATATGTATTTACTATTATAACCCAAAAATATAGAATTTAAAATTAAAAGACAGCAAAGAATGAAAAAGCGGCGGATATATAGAGTTGCTTTATTCTCGCTTATGAGTTATACCCAAAAAATATAAATTAATATTTAGGCGAGCATTATGATAAAATATATTATTAATGTCTGCTTGCACCAAACTACTTAAACACTTTTTTAATTAATTTTATCATGGTTGAATTCATTTAAAAATATTTAAATTGCTTACGGCCGGTTTCCGAAACGCAAATTAATTTTAACAAGCAATTAATGTGTATTAGATCATTTCCTTGTGAAAATTATGTTAAACATAGATTAATTGCTTCTTAAAATTAATTTGCGTTTCGGAAATCGGCTGTTAGTGTCTTAATCTGTAAATAAACGAAACAATTACCAAATAATATTTATTTTAGCACCCTGTATTTCAGTTTATAGAGTGCATGTCATCCAAATCTTCACAATTTTCTATTAAGAAACTCAATTATCCATACTATCCATACTAATATTATAAATGCGAAAGTAACTCTGTCTGTCTGTCTGTCTGTCTGTCTATTACGCTTTCACGGCCAAACCACTGAACCTATTTGGATAAAATTTGGTACAAATATAGTTTGAGGCCCAAGAAAGGACAGAGGATAGTTCTTATCCCGGAATTCCACGGGAATGGGAACTATGCGGGTTTTTATTTCAGAATTTTTTCCACGCGAACGAAGTCGCGGGCATAGCTAGTGTATTATATTTATATAAGTTAAAATTGGAATCAAAGATAAAATTCATACCTACTTGTCTAAACTTAGTACACAATTATTATAAGTACATTTATATGTCTGAACTCTAGCTTCTAGCTTTATCCCTTTTATTGTTCAGACAATATAATTAATTTGTTTAACCATCAAAATGAATATAATTAAAGCTAAACGGATTAAATTGGTACAAAAACTATAGCAATAAAGTGTGAGCGTCATCCATTATTAGAGTTATTAACAAAACGGAACGCCTGCCTGGCTAATCTGAGCCAGCTTTGAGCATAATTAAATTCTGAGAACAAGCGAGCTATTAAAGCGAAACGGTAGCGCGCCCATTACGAAACGGAACGTGCATAATTATTTCGTTCCCGCCTTTTTTTCTTTTTCTCAGTTCGATTTTCGAAAGTCCGCGCTAATGTACCGTCGCTGCCCTTTGGCACGAAGTCTTGTAAACAATGTTCTCGTAAAACTCATTCAATTACCGAACAAGTTTAATAAACTGATAAGTTTGTGAACTGTTAATTATGTTAAGGTACCTGTTAGCATGATTTGTAAAGAAAATTAAAATGCGTTTATTAAAAAGTGCTTGCTGATTAAAATAACATTTAAAAGTTTAAAACTGCCATGTAGCCATTATTAACTTTAACATTCACCTTCTTTAATTAATAAATTGTGAAATGTTTATAACGTTTCTAGTACTTACCTATTTAAAATTTCAAATAGTTTTTTGTTTTAACTACTTTTGTTTGGGATAATTTGTACGATGTTTGCAAATTAACATTAAAACAATGATTGACCACTATAGTTACATAGTTAATTCTAGTTAATACCAATTCCATAACAATAATAATGAAAAAAGTTAAATCAGTGTTTAAAATATGATTTTTAAACAATCCAAATTAAAGCCTGTTTAAACACGCAGCGCCATCTATTGGTGTGTTTTTACCATTAAGGCTCGTAGCAGACTAACGGCTTGTAAGAGGACGTGTTACCCAGAACCATCGACATAGTAATACATTGATTTCGCTGATATATTAATACCTTTATCAGAAAACCCAACATAAACCTTAATAACGATGATGCTAGGCTTGTGGATTTAATCTAAGACATTACGATCTGAGCTTAACAGAAGGATTTCATTATTTAGTTAGATACTAGCGGTAGGGCTACTCTTGAAAACCGATTTCAATTTTAAATGAATATTTAATGAATTTTGAAGTATTTCGTACTCTGGACCAGTAATGTCACTTTTACCAATTTTTTGGTAGATCTACCAATTTTCACTTCAGTCTACCTATCTACCACCTTAGACCTAAAAACTACCAATTTTTTAATTAATTTGACACGTCACCACCTTGGATTATGTTTATATCGATGAGCGATGTTGCGATGTGTTGCGTGAGCCATGCGACAATGCGGCAAGCATACATAGAGTCCAGGCCATAAACCACAAAAAACGGCAGCAACAGTTCGCCGTTCGCGCCATTTCCTGCTTATAGACATTATTATACTGTTCTGTGGCCCATTCCCGTTGGTTTCTTGCGGAATCAATGGCTAATTTTTGCTCCTGTTTTGTGTTGTTTTGTTCTTAAAGCCAATTAGCAATGTATTAACGGTGCTGATTGCTGTTTGTTCTGTGTTGCATGCATTTATTTATATAATGGATTCTGACAGCAGCGAAAGCGATGCACAGAGTTCTAGGTTAGGAACTCCGCCACGAAAAGCTAGAATAAGGCACTATGACCAAAATATTTGAAATTATGGGAGAAAGACAAGGAATTTGCAGGTTGACTTCAAGAAAGTACCAAGGTGATTGTTGCATACTAAGAGATTCATAGCAAACAACGGGCAGTCTAGCGCAGAACATTTAAAATTTTTCAATAAAAATATGTATAATTTCCAAGAATAAACATTTTAAGAATAGTTCATGCATTTTTAATCTTAAAATATCTTCTAAATTGAGTTGGTAGATATTTTGCATTTTACATTCTACCAACTTCTACCAACATTTGGCACATAATCTACTAATTTTCTAAAATTCGGGTTGGCAACACTGCTCTGGACAACTATATTCAATTATTGGAGTCGGCGACAGCGCCACACGGATTTTGAATTTTTTTGGAACTACTCAGTATAGCTTTTATTCTTTATTTTGATTAAAACGCTATTTAAAATTTCCATTTGTAACACTAGCTTGACGTGTAATGATGACATCTATTTCCAATAATTAGGTCGTTACTATACTGAATCAATGTGGGCAATATTGGTTTCAAGAGTACCGTTTTTTGACGATATTCGAAACTTATTGTTTTTATCAATATTGGTTTAAGATTTATATTGTTTTCAAGAGTAAGCCTGCGGGTCCGCTAGTTTCTAACTAAATAATGAAATCCTTGCGCAGCTTCATCCGCATGTAGAGTCATGTTATCAATATAATCTTAGACAAATCATCCCCTGTTCATTTTTGCAACAAAAAGTAGCCTTTATTTGACTCCGGGTATTCAACTATTTCTTGGCCCATTTAATATACCTGTTTTACTAATTATTTTACTTATAAAAAGCACATTATCTAATAAAATAGGAATACGTATTTTTAAACAATACATACGTGTATATGGTACCACCGTCTTATGTATTTCTGCCACAATAGTGTTAATGCTTGTAATTGTCGTATCACGGTTAAGAAGGTAAGATAGCTGGTAGAATTATGCATGTGGCATGCTATCCCGACACAAGGATAGCAACGCACCATTAACATTTAACCTATAGGCGATAGGTTTCTCTTTCTATCAGCCTTTTGTTGTTTGCTATCTAATTAAATTTAAAAAAAATGTCACTGCTCGACTCGGGTCTTGTACGCAGGAGCAGATAATTTTAGCCGAACAAGTTAACAGAGTCATAAGTAGCAGTTCTATTTATATGAATGCGGATATGCAGTTTTGGATGAAATTTAAGTATCATTCTCTGATTAAATTTTACCCCGTGCTGTCCCGGGAACCTTTTGAAAAATAGCCTTTCTGCGAAGCAATGTACACAAGGCGAACGATTGGATAAACATGTCAATACAAGATCATCGAATTCTACAACTTCTAGCCCGGGCTTAGTAGTCAGTGCCACCGCCTTCCCTATTTATTTATTTATTTATTTTAATTTTATTGTACACCAAAAATATACATTTTCGTACAAAAGGCGAATTCCCTATTCCTACCGCAAAAGTGTTAATACTTATATTAATGTCGTATTATGGTTTTAAGGTAAGGTAGCCGGTAAACTTATGATATGAATAATAAATTTAAAAAAAAAATTGTAACACTTCCGGAGTGCCGACAGAAATGAAAAACAATTCACCGCTGTGTTTACTTCGATTAGAAAATCTTTTCTGATACCTTTCTCTACCTTCCCCTTACTTCTACCTAGGTTCCTCTTACCTTCGTTCTACCTTCGTCTACCTTTCCGCTACCTTCTCCCATACCTTCCCTGTACATTTTTCTTATCTAGCTCCTACTTCGCATTTACCTTCCCGCTACCTTTAAACTACATTCACGCTGTCTTCCCTTATATTCCCCCTACAAGTGTCCTACCCAGCCCCTACCTCGCTCCCTACCTTCCGGCTACTTTTCGGCTTCCTTCACGCTGCCTTTCGAGTACCTTCCTACTAACTTACCTCCACCTTCACGCTACGTTCTCGCTACTAGTTTTTTGCCGCTGTATCTATGTACATGCATACACAATATATGTACATTGAACTTACTTATATACAGAGTATCAGTTACATCACATGTCGTGAGTTGAATGATTTTTTTCCCATCTCAAAAAAGCCCAACGCACCTGAAGAAGTTTCACTCCAAAAAAAGTTTCTTAGGCCTCAAACTGGATGTCGGCGATCTGCCGCGCGGCGCGTCGGCAAGAGCGACGCGATTTAGCGACCTGACATCGCACCTTTTTATATATTATTTTATTTATAATCTTCGCACCTTTTTATATAATATTTTATATATTAGTATTCCGACGAAGATGAATAGGCAACCACTTGAGCTTGGCACGAAATTCGGAAACGTGGTCATATTTGCGCAGACCAAATATGAACCTTATACAAAGATTTTGAAGTCGCTCAAGTTTATTGATCCGGTCTAAGGAGAGATTTACATAACTAGCGTCAGCATAATCTAAAATAGAAAGTAGTAAGGAATCTGCCAGCAATATTTTGGTAGGAATGGGAAGCAAATACCTAAGACGTTTTAATAAACTGCAGGCACAGAAAACTTTTTTACTAAGCTCCTGGATCTGCTTAGTCCACGATAAAGTATTATCAATGTAAATGCCAAGATTTTTGACATAATCGCTGTAGGGAATAGTGACGCCATCAAGCTCTACTGCGGGCAAATTACTCCAGTTAACTTTTTTAATTAGCCCGGGACTACCAATTATAATAGCCTGCGTTTTAATTGGATTTAGCTTAAGACCAAGTGATTTGCACCATGCATCGATATTCGCCAGGTTACTGTTAATTGCTAGGACAGCATATGGCAGTTCAGAAAGCGTTGCTTGAGAATCAATTTGCAAATCATCAGCATAAAGATGGTACGATGTGGACAAAATGGCAGTAATAAAATTAATAAAAATCGTGAATAATAAAGGCGATAAAAAGCGGGTAATTTAAAACGCGAAGATGGTTTTAGACCAACAAAAGCTACTTTTTTACCTGACTAAGCAAAAGAAAATACCTTATGGTTTAGGTCAAGCGAACGAAGTCTGCTAATTAGGTATAGGATGACATAATTTTATATTTGTAAGGTTAGCAACGGTCTATTCTTTCATACAAAGTTAAGGTATTTAATTTGCAAAATTTTTTTTATAATTCTGTGGCATCGCAGTTCCATACCGCTGAAGGGTCATAGTGGTGGAACCAGCGGGCCAACTATTGTCAGGTGACGTCATAACTGTGGAGGTTGATGACGTCACACTAAGACAAGAAAAGGAAAAAGGATTTTTTTCCGAACGGATACGACTTAGGAACCTTCAATAAAAGAGCCGACTCATTCTTAAAATGCCGACAACGCAATTACAAGACCCCTGGTAGTCTAGTAATGGGCGGCGGTAATCACTTATCAAAAGGTGAGTCTCCTCCAGAAAACATTTTGTATAAAGCTCACGGAAATAGGCTAAAAAGAACACAGCAGCTTCTTGTGAATCGCTAGTGATAAATAAAGTTACATTATGCCTCGTACCGATGACAAAAACTTTTAGACCACCAAAGTATTCAACATTCATAACAAGCTATCATAAAACAATGTTATAAAATGACAGCCTGTCACATCCCTCATATTCCCCACTTGTACCTTATCGCCCATATCTCGTACTGTTAACGTATTTTGACAGATGACACAAGTTTCTTCCTATCACGATACGTTATCGCTTTCAAATAATTTGGCTGTAATAAGCTCCCGTCTTACGTTATTTCATAGCGAGATTTGTTTATGACATTTGTGATAGAGGATAAATCTCTAACTAAAGCTAACAATACAACTTTTTGTAAATCATTTTTATATTATAGTATTACAAACAAGCAGATAGCTCTGTTATTGAGAAAAAATATCTATCGCCTAAAGATACTAGATGTAATTGATGCGTTGCTTTCCGTGTCAACAAGGATGTAATGTCATTTCTTAAAATGTACCTACTTTATACTCCAAACTAGAAACTGCATTGATAAGTACTGTGACTGGAACGACTGGAAAACTTGGTATCAAACACACACAGGACGTTGTAGAGCTCGGAGTATGGCCTAGTGGCGTAAATGGCCGTGAAACGTTTTTTACAAAAAATATCCAGTATACCTTTTTTATATCATAAGATAGCAAACAAGCAGATGGGTCTCCTGATGGAAAGAGTCAACCATCGCCTATAGATACCAAAGGTGTTAATGGTGTGTTGCAATCTTGTGGCGAGGTTTAGACCTCGCAACTTATGCATGTGGCACTAATGCCACATGCATAAGTTTACCGGCTACCTTACCCTTCAGACCGGAACACGACAGTGACAAGCACTGCCGCTATTGCGGCAGGAATAGATAAGGTGGAGGTACCAGACCCGGGCGAGACAATGCAGAATTCTACCACCTAGTAGCCACGATGGTAGTGACTCAAATAGCCAATCGGTCGCCTTATACGACCTGCCTAGCAGAACGGCAGTTGGCCAATTCTTCAAAGGAGGCCGGGACCAACACGGCAAAACATTAGTAGGTATATTGTAAATACCGACTTTGTTAAAATACTCTAAAACCTATGCAGTTTTAAGCTTTGAATCATAAAGACAAATCTTAATGCATAGTGACTTTAATTTTAACGTGCCTTGTTTTATCATAAAATAGCAAACAAGCAGATGCCTCTCCTGATGGTTCCAGTCTCCTTTGAAGAATGGGCCAACTGTCCATTCTTCAAAGGAGCCTGGAACCAACACGGGAAAACTACCCACCTTCTTGCCTAGCATCGATCTAAAAATGTAAAAATAAGGAAGGACGTGCTTTGTAGATTCAGTATTCGGACATGTAGAATGGCAGATGAAATTGAAACAATTATAATACGATATATTTTCCCCGTATTGATCCCGCTCCTTTGAAGAATAGGCCAATTGCCATTTTGCCAGGCGGATTGTAAAAAGCGACCGATTGGTTATGGTTATACGAGTCACTAACATCGTGGCTACTAGGTGGTAGAGTTCTGCATTGTCTCGCCCGGGTTTGGTACCACCGAGTTACCTATTCCTGCCGCAATAGCGTCGGTGCTTGTCACTGTCGTGTTCCGGTTTGGAGGGTAAGGTAGCCGGTAAACTTATGCATGTGGCATTAAACCTCGCCACAAGATAGCAACGCACCATTAACACCTTTCGTATCTATGCGCGATGGTTGACTCATGGTTGACTCTTTCCATCAGGTCTCCTGCTTATTTGCTATCTTATGATATAAAAAAAAACAAGTAAAGAAGCATAGATATATCGGAAAAAAGAAAAAACCAAGACTGACATACCAGTGAACTAATCAGCTTCTGTCCGAAGGTGATGTCCAGAGTTTCCTTAACCGGAGAATATACGAATACATAAAGAGAGTCATAAATCTGGATAAACCAAGGATTTGGTTCTCTTTGCGTAGCGTGTAAGGGCTTTGGCGGGTTTTTTTTACATTAGGTACTATACCCATAGGATTAGGAAACAAGCAGATGAGCTAAAGAGATAGCCATCACCGGAAGGCAAGAAAGATGCATGAATTTATAACTAACTGACCTTCTTAATCGGGATTTGAGAGCACCAACACTGATGTTACTGTTAAAAGAATAGGTTTCCCTAGGGAAATACTCCAGAATTCTTCCAATTAATATTTAAGATGTAAGTGCCAGGTAATTAGCTAATTTATTCTCCTTTTAAGAACTGTCTGGCAGATAGGCAAATGGTCTTCAAACGTTATCCGAACCAGGATCCGAATACAGGAAGATATTTTAGGTAGGTACTCGTAGTAGGTATCTAAATTAAAATTGTCGATATTATACATTTAATTAATAGGAGAAGCCTCGCTGATACTATCACCTTTAGCACGAGTCAAACAATCACAGCTCTTTTACTGTGATTGATTAATGTTGCTATTGAAATACTTTGGGCTACCTATGCTCAGGGTTGTCCATTTTGTGGCAATTTAATTACTTCCAGAATATTGTCAATATTATTTCGGTACATGTGATCAACTCTTAGATGAAGAAAACTATTACTGGATATGAAATAAGTAGGTTTTTCTTTCTCTGATATCAGCACTAAATCGTCGGCAAAACGTAGGTAGCTTAAAGTCTTCGTTTTTACTTTTATACCGCATTCATTCCAGACAAGCTTGCTTATAATCGAATCTAAAATGGCTATGAATAAAGAAAAGGGAAAACCGTGTAATTTCGTCCCGAGTAATAGTGGATTTAGGAAAAGCTGTTTACTGTCTACATGTGGTTTTTCCCGTGTTGCTCCCGGGCTCCTTTGTAGAAGAGACCAGCTGCCGTTCTGCCAGGCAAGTCGTAAAAGGCGACCGATTGGCTACACGAGTCACTATCATCGTGACTACTAGTGGTGGTAAAGTTCTGAATTGTATCGCCCGGGTCTGGTACTACCGCCTTACCTATAATTCCTGCCGCAATAGCGTCTGTGCTTGTCACTGTCGTATTCCGGTTTGGAGGGTAACGTAGCCGCTTAACTTATGTATGTGGTACTCGACCTCGTCACAAGATAGCAACGCACCATTAACGTCTTTCGTGTCTATAGGCGATGGTTGACTCTTTCCATCAGGAGACCCATCTGCTTGTTTGCTTGTTTGCTATCTTATGATATAAAAAAATATAACGATTGATAAATTACATTGCAATTGGGCATGTTACTTTAACAATTAGTGTTTATTTTAGATTTAAGGTACACACTAAAATTGTAGAAAAATACAAATAATCGGTCAAATCAATTTAATATTTTACGTACATTGACAGCGTATTTTAGTTATGGAGTATTGGCCGCAAGCTGTTAAAGGTGACGTCATTTTCTTAGATGATTTGAAATTAGAGCACTAACAAAATTTTTGTGGATTTGTCTACATATTATGAAAATTCAAAGTTGTTAGACATAGATAAAGCCATTTTTTATGTTCAGCGTTGGAATGCATGCAATTTTATAATATTGATTGTTTATGGAAATTAATGCCAAGTCCTTATCTTTCTCTTGTCAAAGGATCAACTCTATGCAACTACTTTTAACATTTTATAGCCAAATGACAAAAGGGAACTCTTACTGTTTTGAACAATCTATATATGAGTAAAATGCAAATTTTACTCATACATAGATTTATTTACTAGTGACCTAGGGCATAGGAACATTTAAGTAATAGAATATTTAAGCGTTTATTTTTTCTCTTCTGATCTCACACTGATTTCCTAAATGACTGTAACCATGTTGATGAAATGTATTAAGCTTATTAAGCTTTTTTTATTTATTATATATTAATAAATATTTAATTAAACAGTGTCCTCAGTTTAATACTATATGGTTTGAATTCACAGTAAGACGCGGTAGCATTGCGATCGAGTTCGGACAGATTAATTGGTAATGGTACATATAAAAAATACATAATATTATTTTTAAAATAAATAATAGTTTAAAAAAACTAAAAAACACGCTTTTTATAGAAAACCGAACTAAAAAATAGAAAATAAATTTTAATAAATTTAAATTAAGAATAGTGTCAAAAATTTCAATAATTATAAATTAATAATAGTGTGAATAAAAAAAATAATTTTATTTTAAAAAAATCGTGGGGTGCATGGTGTCAATAGTTATAAATATTTTATTGACAGATATGAGTAGAGTGATTATCATTTCAGTAATATCTTAAAAAGCACCCCACGCTTTTTTTAAAATAAAATTATTTTTTTTATTCACACTATTATTAATTTATAATTATTGAAATTTTTGACGCTATTCTTAATTTAAATTTATTAAAATTTATTTTCTATTTTTTAGTTCGGTTTTCTATAAAAAGCGTGTTTTTTAGTTTTTTTAAACTATTATTTATTTTCTACTTTTTAGTTTGGTTTATTTATAATAGCTTGTTTTTTAATTTTAACCTATTGCACGACTCATGATGCGAAGCATCAGAGAGTGCTTTACGATCGAAAATTTTTTTTCATATATACATATCTTCACGCCAGATCCCTTACGGGGTAGGCAGAGAGAACCGAGTGCCATACATCACGATCCTTGCAGGTTTGTCTCGCTTCCTCCACATTCATCACTCTTTTCATACACACACGCCTGTGTGTCTTGCGAAAACTCTTGGCCAAGGTTAGGTTACACAAACTTGGCCCAAGTTAGGGTGACTCTAGGCTTGGCCAAGGCTAGGTTATTCAGTCTTGGCCCAAGCCTGGGTAATCATTGGAATGGCCAAGGCTGATTGCCCAGTTATGGCCCGGGTATAGGACAATATAGGTTTGCCAAGATGGGCTTCCCAATAATGTCCCAGGCATGGCCTCGTCGTTCGACTCTGGAGCTTCCTGTATGGGCTACTATTCTTTTATCAGAACTATTTTTTTTAACCATTTTGATTTTGTAGTTTATTAAAAACTAGCTGCAGTATGCAGCCCGCTGCATTACAAGTTTTTGGTGAATCCCGCGGGATTATCTAATTTTTCCGAGATAAAAATAGCATATGTGCTATTCCAGGTCATCATCTACCTGTGTGCCAAATTTCGTTCAAATCCGTTCAGTAGTTTTTGCGTGTTTGAGTAACAAACATCCATCCAAACATCTATCCAAACATCCAAACTTTTGCATTTATAATATTAATATAGATTTACTACAGATTTACTATGGATAAATTAGTGTATTGTCATCGGTTCTCGATAAATCTACAAAGTTTGAACGAAATCTGGCCGTTTAAAGTGGGTCAAAATCGCGCCCAAAGAAGTCGGTTACAAACAAACATACAAACATACAGGTGAAGCTAATAAAAAGCGGGTAATAAAGTGGGTCAAAATCGCGCCCAAAGAAGTCGGTTACAAATAAACATACAAACATACAGGTGAAGCTAATAAAAAGCGTGTAAAAAAAGCGTGTAAAAAAGCGTGAGGTTCATGTTGTCAATAGTTATTAATATTTTACTGACAGATATGAGTAGAAGGATTATCATTTCGATGATATCTTAAAAAAATCAAGCCACCCTTTTTTATAAAATACATTTTTTTTCTTATTTGTACAATTATTGATTTTTATTTATGAAAATATTTTACACTATTTTTAATTCAAATTTATTAAAATTTATTTTCTATTTTTTAATTTGGTTTTTTATAAAAAAAGTAGTTTTAGTCTCTTTAAAATTATTATTTATTTTTTACTATTTACTTCGGTTTATTTATAAAAGCGTGATTTTTTTAATTTAAAACTATTATTTGTTTTGTAGAATTAAAATTCTCCTAAGAATTCAAAAAATTGTCAATATTAGAGACATCGGCTAAAGATAATTATTGTAAATTAAAATTAACATCAAGTCCTGTCTTATCGACTGTAGAGAAAAATTATAAAAATTTTTAATTAAGTTTCTTACCTTATCGACTATAGATGAAAATTATATAAATTAACAAAAATCTCATTTTGCATTTGCATGAGCTATTTAGTAAATAGCTCATATAAATAATAGGTAGTATTTAATTAATATTAAATATTTATTATTTTTGACTTTATAGTTTTTGAAGTCGGTTTTTTTAACGTAGTTATTTTTATTTAATACTTTTTAGTTTATTGTTGTATTGCCAACTATTTATGGGTATACCTACAACAGGTGCTGCGCGTCTTAAAAAATAAAGATCTCAAGAAACGGAAAGGGAACAAAAGTAGGTAGTCGTCTTCGTAAAAATGCTCATCGAAAAACAATGTCACGTTCTTGTGATACTATTAAAGATCGTGAAAAACGTTTGTTGGCCATGAAAGCATATATATAATCACGTTTACGTTAAGAAACTTTTGAAAGTATATATTTTCTAGACTCGGTAAGATCCAAAAGCGTCTAGCGAATGAGTCTTTTGAGCAGAGAGCTATTAGAGTTGATCTCATTATTGAGCGCCTAGCGAATGAGTCTGCCGAGCAGAAGGCTCATAGAATTGGTCTCATTGAGGAGCGTTTAGCTAAGGAGTCCGCCGAGCAGAGAGTTCGTGGATTAGTAGTGATACGAAACCGTACAGCAATCGAGTCTGCTCAGCTACGTGGGAACCGCTAAGCGGTAGCGCGTCAGACGTCACAAAGACTTCGTTCAATTACTGAGCGTAATTTTATAACCACCATAAATCAATATGCTGAAGTACCATGTACAATCTGTAAGAAATTATTATATCCAAAACAACAGACGTCATTAGTTAAAGCACATTTTGTTTTTTTTTTGCTCGACTACCATAAAAAAAAAGAAAAGTTCTTTCTCAGGCCTACTGGAACAACATGGAAGTTATATCTTTACCTCTTGAACTGACTGACTTGACAGACGTAGAACAACGACTTTTGTTAAGAGTAGTTCCTTTTATATTTAGTTTCCACCCGCACCAAAGTGCTCGTCAACACGAATCAAACGAGACCAAACTCGATAGAGTTGTGTTATTTAATTGCTGAGCTCCTATGGTCACCTTCTGGCTTCATCATCGGACCCTTTAGGATCTTAGTTACCACCAAGCAATAAAGTGCTCGTCAACATCAATCAAACAAGCGCAAACTTGAAAGAGTTCTGTCACTTAATTATTGAGCTCCTATGGCCACCTTCTAGCTTCATCGTCGGACCCTGCAGGATCTTAGTTAGCACCAAGCACCAAAGTGCTCGTCGATACGAATCAAACGAGCCCAAACTTGATAGAGTTATTAAAAATTGATAGAGTTGTGTCATTAAATTACTGAGCTCCTATGACCACCTTCTGGCTTCATCATTACATCATTACCTGCAAGAACCTAGTTATCACCAAGCACCAATGTGCTCGTCAACATCAATCAAACGAACGCAAACTCGATAGAGTTCTGTCATTTAATTACTGAGCTCCTAGGGCCACCTTCTGGCTTCATCATCGGACCTTGCAGGATCCTAGTTACCACCAAGCACCAAAGTGCTCGTCAACATGAATCAAATGAGTCCAAACTCAATAGACTTTTCATTCTACCTAGTCAATAGTCATTAACCGATTTTTAACCATTTAATTATTAAGTTCCTGTGGTCACCTTCCGATTCAGATTCATCAGATCCGCTGCATGTCATAATAAGGTTTCATTGTCATTCCATTAACATACGTATACAAAATTTCAGCTCAATCGGTAACCGGGAAGTGGATCAAATTTACTTGCGAGATTTGATTTCAAACTTCGAGATAGGTACAATAAATAAAAAATGCTCATAAAACAAAAACTACTGGGCCTACCTGAATCAAATTTTTATGGGACCAATTCGAAACTATTCCGCATCAAACAAAAAAAGAATCACGTAATTCGGTTCAGAAACCTCGGAGAAATCGGTGTACATACATAAAAAAAAATATACCAGCCGAATTGAGAACCTTCTCCTTTTTTTGAAGTCGGTTAAAAATGGAATAATTTTATCAAAATAGTGTATTGTCATCGGTCCTCGATAAATCTACAAAGTTTGAACGAAATCTGGCCGTTTAAAGTGGGTCAAAATCGCGCCCAAAGAAGTCGGTTACAAACAAACATACAAACAAACATACAAACAAACATACAAACATACAGGTGAAGCTAATAATAAAAAAAAAGCGTGTAAATATGCACCACAAATATCCTTATATTATAAGAATCTAGCCACACGTCCCGACTTGGTACAGCTAGCACTAATGATCTACAGCCATATCTCTAAAAATATAAAACAAAATCTGCTGTTTCGATTGCAGCTGAATTTCAGAAGATTAAGACGCAAATGAGAATTACATCTGAAAATTTTCTTAAAATCACTCTAGCCGTCAACTTGAAGTCCATAAAGAACATAAATGCATAGATTATTATATAAAAAATGCCAAAAAGCCACACCAAGTTTCTGTTGATCCGACAGCTATAAAAGTTTAGTATTACCTTAAAATTTCATCAAAATAGCTCCAGCCGCTTTAAGAATCATATGGAGATACATACTTACACATTATATCATCAATTTTATTTCAGGATAAAACTACTCTATTATGTGTTTGCTCGCATGCGTATACGCTTGCGTGTCTGCTTGCTTGCATGTATTCAATATGCATGCAAGCAACAATTAAGTATTTCCGCCACGTCTAGTAGCGAAGTCCGAGTATTGTATTACCACCTACCTTTTAACTTCCCGCTACCAGAGATCAGTAAATTATGCCGATACGTATGCTGATAAGGAAGTTACTGGTTTTGCCCTGATTTTCGAAAATCGAGTTTTCACCAGATCTCCGCATTTTTAGGTCCTAAAAACCTTTTCCGACTATTTTCACGATGACGTCAGTATGTCTGTATGTATGTGTGTGTATGTGTGTATGTATACATCTAGTAACTTTCGAATAGCTTGACTGATTGAAACGTGGTTAATGGCATTCGATTGGATTCTGCGCAACTTAAAGTTTCCAAAAATATGGACGATTTTGGTTCTAAAGATTTTGAGAAATTTTGAAAAAACACCTTAATTACTTTTTCGAAAAATCAAGGTTTTTTATAATAACTTTCAATTAAATATACCGATTGAGTACAAAAACTAAGCACCTTTTTTTCTTTAAAAAAACTGCATTCAATGCATAAATTGCATCAACATCGGATTATTCGTTCGATAACCATTGACGAAAATTTTTGTAAAAAGTATTTTTTCGACACAACTCAATAATTTTTTGGTCGTCTACAATGTTTTAGTACCTAAAAACTACGTAGATTTCCTTTTCAAAGAAGAAAATCGTATTAAATTTTCAAAAGTTACAGCTTTTCAAATATTAAAATTACACTGTTTACAACAAACTTACTTCAAACTTTTTAAATAACTTTCAGGCTATTATACTGATTTATTTAAAAATCTGGTCAGCTCTTCTCCTAAAAAACTCCGTCAAATACCGTAAATCTAATTAACATAGGTTAATTAGTTCGGGATTTATCAATGGCGAAAATATTTGAAAAAAAAATTTTTTGACATTTGATCGATATTTTTTAACCTATGAACTTATAGCTAATAAGATAATTTAGAACGCAAAAATTGCGTTGAACGCCACTCGAACGATCAAAATCGATCATAATTTCAAAAATATACATATTTTCGAAAACTAAAATACTAGGTACCATTTTTTCAAACTTCAGATTTATGAATTCCTTGAGCTCAAAATTTGTGCTATATGTATAGTTTTTGCTTATTTGAGCTTAAAATACCTCAATTTGCAGGGAATTAAAGGATCGCCTGCAGGGTCAACCGTATACAGATTTTTTCTACTGCAATAACGTCAGTACTTGTCACTATCAGTTTCCGGGTTTGAGGCCTTAACCTCACCTACCTACCTATGCACGTGGGCCACATGCATAGGTACGGCTACCTTAGGTTCAAGACATAATTTGTTACCATGCCACATGATATAGCATTACATACTGCCACATGGATAGCAACTTTTCCATCAGGAGACCCATCTGCTTGTTTGCTATCTTATGATGTAAAAAAGACATAACCAACAGTTAAATTGCTATCATATTCTTTATATTTCTTATTTCATATAAATATTATAAATAATATTTTTATGAAATAAGTTTTGAGCTTTTGTACTTAATTGACAACCCTAATTCAAAATATGCGTGGGCAAGAATGTTAGGTATGTTCATTGCTATTCAATACGAAGTTATGACATATGTCTTCGAATGAATAGAAAACAATTCATTTTAGTATAAGTAAATTATTCATTTATTATCTACCTTCATTTACAATGAATCAAAGTGATGTATATTGTCAAGTCCTCAAGGAAAATATGTACGGAATTTTATAATTACCATCAATTCTAATATATTTCGATCGATCGATCGATCGAGCAATTCGCTCTAAATGCTTTTTAGCAAGTATCAAGTGTCTTACCGAAAATTTGATTTCAATACCTAACTAAATTCCAAAACGGCCTTATCTATTGTATCCGGTTTTGTCTAAATACCTAACTTCGGTTGACTTTCGTTATTCGTAGTCGCAAACTGAGTTTGCTGCAATATTTTTCGAAAACATTCCTAACGATAACTTGGTAAATTGCTCGAAAACTTTGTAACACATTATGTTGAGCTTTAAATACAGTACCCGGCGATAAATATTGCACATCGACCTTTGGAAAGAGACAATCGGCTAATTTCGGCTTCGTAGAGCGTTATCTCTGTCGCACAAAATACAAACAGTCCGGTACCTATTAGGAGCTGTTAAAACAAGTATGATTTGCTTCTTTTGATATTTTTATTCTTTGTATAAAATACACTAATTTTTCTATAAGTGATGGCTTTAGGTTGGGGTAAAATAAAATAAAAAAACATTTTTACATTATGTTTACGTATTTAATTATTTTGGAACATTACAGCTTTAGTGTACATAATAAACACCATTATACCTATTGCTAAAATGAGACATTGCAATAAAAATAATAATAATTCTAATTCTCAATTACTTCCATTTCACTATCTGTGCTCTCAAAGAGGTCAATATCACTGTCACTATCAGCCGTATTTATTACTAATCTATCAGTGTAATTGTCTAAACTGTGTTGAATGCTTCTATATTCATTCTCACATTTGATTGCATGCGCGCGCGCGCGCGCTGTAGCAGCGCAGTAGCTCGCGACATGACTCGCAGACTCACTCGAACGGAGTCCTCCCGAACGTATCGCATCGGCAATGTATTTCGCCCGGTCAGGTCTGTCTTAGTATGTTATTTAGAACTCTATTACAATTAAAAAAGGGTTTATATTTCCTTAACACCACCGTCCACCTCCCGTTGTACGGTCGTAGCTAAATACTCAACTGTCCTTTAATTTCAAATTGCAATGCAAATATTGTGATATTTTTTTAATTTGTTTACTAACGCGGTCAAGGACGCGTCTTTATTGGACTATATTTTTTAAATATCTCATATGTGTAATAGTGATAGTGGCTGCGATCAATATATGAATGTATAGGATTGGACTGTGAAAATTTTGAACACTAAATGTGCTAAACTGTAATAAAGTTGATTTTTAAATACGCCAATATTCATGGGTCCTTGACTACTTTTATTACACCTTGTTGATTTAGGGTATACTATTTCAATAACATGTCATATTACACTAGAACATTTCATTTCCTACATTAGAAAACGTGATGGTGTGCTATCGCATGGCGCTACTCTATAAAATCATAACATCACGTGTGATGTTTGTAGCGATGGTGTAATATAATATTACTCGGCACGAAATGTAATGACATACCACATCACTTCTTGGTGCACTGTTTTGCACATGTCTAGTACGCTGCAAAGCATTTTGGTGCAAGCCGCCCTAAAACAAAGGCTGCCCGATGCACGTGAGTAAAGTGGCTGCTTCGTTTTGCACGTCTTAATATTACACAGCGAACGAGACGCTATATAGAAAAATCTAAGCTGTGACTGAAAAATTGTTATTAAATTATTCTACAATCATCATTATCTTTCAAGTTTAACTTAAAATCATAAATCTTCAAAAGATAACTAATTTGGTATTATGTTTTCCTTTAAGTATATTTTAATTCTAAATATTTGTAATTATCGAGGCCCGCCTGCTTCACGAGTATAAAGCCATTAAATATATAATATGTATATATTAAGTAAACATATGAGTAAGAGCTCTTAAATATATGTAAGTATATTATACATGTATTATATTTCAGGGCAACGGGCCTTAAACTGATTCGTTTTCGGCCCACCTTTCGTTTCCACCACTGTAACTTCTGCAAACCAGAATCAACATTATTTTCCATATTTACCATATACATATACGATTTTATTCATTGTATTTTTATGTCTTATCATTAGGTATTTCTTTTTGCGTAACCGTTTCAAGTGACAGACAAAGTAGCCCAGAAAATCAGCTGTAGGGTTGATAATTTTTGTCACCCTATATATTTGCTGAGTGGCTTACCATTTTACCATCATGTTGCTACATATTCACAAACATTAATTAATTTTTATTTTTTATAATATTTGTTTTTTTATGCTTATTAATATGCTGTACAAATTGTAAGTTAGGGGGTCATTGGCCAGAAGCGTGCTCGTCGCGACCCAGCTGCCAGTCCACTGGACTGCAATTCTGGCCCGAATAAGTACCGCAGTGCGGATTAGGGCGTCCCCTGGAGGCGACGCGTACCGATCCGCCCCCGTCGGTACGAAAAGCGGCGGATGCGGCGATGGGGGCCGCCACCCATCACGCCAGGCCCGAATAGGCGAGTCGAGGGGAGCAGAGTGCCAAATAGGCACGTGGAATGTAAGAGGTGGGTTGGAAGATAAGATGCATGAATTGATAGATGTAATGAATGAGAGATGCCTAGATGTGGAAACACAAAACAATCCCAGCCCTTGTATACAGCTATATGAAATATCATAGCCTTAAGCCTTTTACTTTTACATCCCCTATAAATCCCTTATATAAACACAATTATGAATCATTAACTCTGCAGCCTGTTGTAGTAAATTTAGGTATAGATAAACAATCTTTGTATGCCAATCAATATTTTAACAATTTTATCAATGAAAAATGGCAAGATTTTCATTTGATTTTTACTGATGCATCCAAAAATAATAGTAATGTTGGAATAGGTGTATACCATAAACAGTACAATATTGTTCAAAAAATCAAATTTCCACCGGAAGCATCTGTATTTACAGGTGAATGTTATGGACTTTATAAAGCTGTAGAATACATACACATTATGAAACTACCCAAGTGTATGATTCTGACTGATTCACTGAGTGCTCTACATTGTTTGCAAAAGTTTCCTTTAAAATCCAAATTTATTCCTCCTATTATTTTAGACTTAAGAAATCTTTTATACAAATGTACTTTTAAATATAATCATATTATTTACTTTGCCTGGGTTCCAAGCCATTGTAATATCACTGGAAATGAGCGAGCTGATCGGTGTGCTAAAGAGGCAGTTCAGTGTGGTGATTTATACCCCTACATTAATTATTGCCATGATCTAGCTGCTCTCCCTAAACTCCATCTTAAGCAGTCATGGCAAAGTGTCTGGGATAGTGGTACATTGGTGAAAGGCAAAACCTATTCCCAATTACAACCATTGATACCCTCTAAACCTTGGTTTTCTGTAGTGAAATTAAATAAGTTGTCAACATCTGTTATCACCAGAATGAGGCTTGGTCACACTAATACTCCTGAACACCTCTTCAAGCTACACATCAAAGATAGCAATGTTTGTGAGTGTGGCACTGATATTGGAGATCTCAATCATATATTTTTTGCTTGTCCTAAATACAATCATTCATCATTATATAACAATCTATATTCTAATGACATTCCTTTACCTACATCCATTCTAACCCGGTTATTAAACCCTTGTATGTATAATATTCTTTCATCATTCATTCAAGAAAATAATATTAATATTTAAGCGTAGTTAGATACATTTAGTATCTAATACCAAATTAATATTAACCCACTTGTAAATATTATACAAATGACTAAGTATTATCTTTGTAAATATTACATAAATATATTTAAATATTATTGTTGTAAATAATTTATAATTTTAGTATCTATGTTATTTTGATTTGTTCCTGATCCTCTATTTTCCTGTCAATCCAAATTCCAAATTCTAGTTTATTGTCTAAAAAAAATGTTTCCTCGTTTTACTTGATCATGGCAGTTGCTTAACGCCCATGCCAAAAAAAAAAAAAGTTGGGGCCAAAACAAAAACTTAAAACAGAAGGCTCAGTGAATTTGGCCCCACTTTTTTTGATTTTCAGATTTTTGATATTTTTAATTATTTGTTCGTCGTTCGTTCTTTAACGTTCGATTGTAAAAATTGTTTGTTCGTCTTTTATTTATTTATAATTAATTAAACAAATGATCACCCTTAAGTTGGCCCCCCTTATTAGATATCTTTATTTTTATCACTTAGATTAATTAATTTTGATTAATTATCGTTTGTTCGACGACTATTGGTGATTGTTCGATCATAAAAACAATTAAAATCCCAATTATTATTTATTTTATATCTAATATGCAAACAATTACCTCACGCCTACATTGCGCATGCGCCAGCAGTCTAATGGCGACTGAGCGATGCGTAGTGCATGTCATGTAAAAAAATGACACTACAAATAATGCTCCATTTCGAATATCATCAAATTATACGATTTGAATGAAGTATTTATTCAACAGTGTGAGTACCTCGATTAAATATAAAGGTATTTAATTCTTATTAGGAAATATTGTAGGTAGTTCCGATAGTGGTAAATTTAACACGATACATAAAAAAAAATCTGCACATTTTTTGAGGTTAACTAATAGTACATCTAATATATACATCTTTAACAGAATTATAAATAGGCCTATCATTTTAGCAAAGAAACAAATTAAAAACAGTTGTATGATATACACACCCACACACATATGTACATATATAAGAAATTCATATTTAATTAGAGTAATTACTCTTTTTGTTTACTCAACAAACAGCTTTATGTGGCTTTATGAGTTAAGTACATATATTGGACGTAATGCATGTAAATGGACTATATAGACATTAGATGTTTTTCGATGATTATTAATAAGTACATAATTTATTAATAATGATTCTTTTACAACTAAACATTCGAAATGGAGCATTATTTATAATGTCATTTTTTTACATGACATGCACTACGCATCGCTCAGTCGCCATTAGACTGCTGGCGCATGCGCAATGTAGGCGTGAGGTAATGGTTTGCATATTAGATATAAAATAAATAATAATTGGGAATTTAATTGTTTTTATGATCGAACAATCACCAATAGTCGTCGAACAAACGATAATTAATCAAAATTAATTAATCTAAGTGATAAAAATAAAGATATCTAGTAAGAGGGGCCAACTTAAGGGTGATCATTTGTTTAATTAATTATAAATAAATAAAAGACGAACAAACAATTTTTACAATCGAACGTTAAAGAACGAACGACGAACAAATAATTAAAAATATCAAAAATCTGAAAATCAAAAAAAGTGGGGCCAAATTCACTGAGCCAAAACAGAAATTAGGTTATGTTTAAACACAGAACACTTATACTTATAAACACTTATACTATATAAATACGTTACATACTCTTTGATACTCTCTAGTCTCTAGTCTCTACGAGAGTGTTTAAACTTCAGAAAATAGATGTTAGAGATTTTAAAAATTTAATTTAAATTAAAATTGCAGTTATTTTATACTAATGTAGTAATGGCTGACGACGAAGGTAAAAAGGCAATATTTCCTTAGTGTTTCAATCAATTTGAGTTTTTAAAAATGCCCTTTAATCCAGGCAGTCGGCGTAAACCAATTATTTTTTTAAATTCACCTTTATTATACTTTGCCTCTTTTGAAATACTATCTAAACAATCCACCTTTCAGCGCCGGCTGATATAAGCCTGCTAGTAATAATAGTTGACACAAATCCTAATCAGCGCTATATCACAGAAGACCCGAAGATTTTAACAGGATGTCTGGATGCAGTAATAGCATTTGCTAATTCACATCTTATGCAAAAATCTAGAAATCAGTTAGCGGTTATTGGGTGTCATTTTCATAAAAGGTTAGTTTAGTTTCTGAATTCTTATAAAAGAGGTGGTCAGAACATGGTCGCAATTAGTGGTATCGCAATACTCGTGGCATAAAATGAACTATACGGCTAAATCTATGTCTAATTAATGCTACAACACAGTGCTAGGTATCTTATCTCAATGTATGACTATTGTACTATCAAATGTTTTATGATTTGATGTATTAGTTTCTCTCCTTATTGGTCTAGACCCCCTTTAAAGGATATACCATCTGCTGTCCTGCAAGGCAGTTTGTAAGAGGCAAACGATTTGTCATACAACTCACTAACATCATAGCTACTAGGTGATATAGTTCTTCATTTTCTCCCCCAAGTCTGGTACACCTATTCTTGCTGCAATAGCATAAGTGAATGTCACTGTTTCGACTGGAAGGGTAAGATAGTCAATAAACTTATACATATGGCAAAAAGCATAGCCACACACCATTAACATCTTTGGTGTTTATGTGATAGCTTTTTCTTTCCATCAGAAGAGCCATCTGTTTGTTTGCTATCTTATGATATATAGCAAAAAGGAATTTTAAATTGGTCTGTATATAATCCAAAGCACCTTACTTTAAGCAGTAAGTTTCAGAGGCTTCATTTCTCTGTAAACAAAAAAGTGCCTTATGCAATTTATATGATGTATCACAAATAGTCAGCTGATGCACAATAAAAAATTCGACCTGATGTTTAGATTAGTGCAAAACGTAATTGGAATCTAGTCAGCAAAAAATATATTTACTTTTATTGAAACTTCTTTACTTTGTAAAGCTTTCACTTATAGCTTTTTCTATACTGCAACCAATGGTTCGTTGGTTGACAGGTAAAACTCACTAACTACAGTTTTAGCTGATTCTGAGTAATTGACACAATTTTATCAATTTAAACTCCATCTTGATGTGGAAAAACAGACTATGTCCCAAAACACATTTTCTAATGAGATATGAAGACTCATTTATAACATTTTTTTCTAAAATTCTCTAAATTCTTATGTTACTTATGAGTTCTTCCATCATACAATGTTTAGGTTATTCTAAATTTAATAAAAACAATAGTATTTTTAAATGCATTAAGCTGTAATAATAAGTATAAAGGTTCACGG
The DNA here is from genome assembly GCA_036924255.1 of Apodemia mormo. Taxonomy (NCBI): domain Eukaryota; kingdom Metazoa; phylum Arthropoda; class Insecta; order Lepidoptera; family Riodinidae; genus Apodemia; species Apodemia mormo. The sequence goes on from JAUPFN010000023.1 coordinate 13,316,035, forward strand.
GAACCATTCATCATAACAGGTCTAAACAGTGGCCACCTCTTTTTTTTTTTAATAACATAAGATAGCAAACAAGCAGATGGGTCTCCTGATGAAAAGAGTCAACCATCGCCTATAGACATGGTGGACAATGGTGCGTTGCTATCTTGTGGTAAGGTCTAATGCCACATGCATAAGTTTACCGGCTACCTTACCCTCCAAACTGGAACATGACAGAGACAAACACTGACGCTGTTGCGGCAGGAATAGGTAAGGCGGTGGTAACAGACCCGGGCGAGACAATGCAGAACTCTACCACCTTACCCATAGACCCTGGCCTATGGCAGCATAATTCTAGGGGCACCAACATTTTCGAAAAAGTATCTTTAAGTGCATATCCCCAAAGGGGTAGACAGAGGTACAACAAGTGCACCCACAATTAGCTGAAGATACTTGGTCCCACAAATGTGATAGGTGGCAAGGCTATCGCCAACCGGACACTTTCCAATCTTGGGCAAAACTGTTTTAACGAGAAAAGAGAAAAAACACATTTTTTTAATTGCCAGACCTGGAAATCAAACCAAGAACCTTATGTGGTCAATGCTAACGCTGAACCACTAGACTACAGATTGATTAAAATTTTTAAGACGTTAAAATGGAAGGAATAGACAAAGGTGTCAAAATAACTTGTAAAAAGTTTTATTGAATAAAGTACTTCTGATTTCTGAAGTCAAAATTATTTGAACAAACTAGTGGAAAACTACATTATTTCGGGGAATAATAGGCTACTTTTTTCAAACGAAACAAAAAGAAGTTATGGTTGTGGGTCGCACAAACTAAGCCGTAGGAAACAGGCACTATTAAGCGAATTCTAAATCAACCAATGTTAAATTATTTCTAACTAGCAGTTGCCCACGACTTCGTCCGCGTGAACATTGTTTACTCCGCACAGCACCTCCCCCATAGGTGATAGCGTGATAATATGTAGCCTATATGTTGACCCAACCTGTTGGTAATATTCATGCAAAACTTGAAGTAAATCCATGCAGTACTTTTTGAGTTTACCTCGGACATACATTGACTTTCCTACAATTTTATTATATGTATAGATTTGATAAAATTTTATCGTTAAAAGTTAAATATTTGTAAATTAAATGCTTAATTTTCATAATTACTTTATCATAAAGCAAAAAAAGTGTAATATCAGTTGGGGGCCCAGGGCAGCATCAAGCGTACATATATAAGTAAATCCACCAATTCTAAAATGAAACCTGCAATGCTAATGTAATTGTATTGTGATTTGTGGGTCCCCTGTTATAAAATCTTTTAAATTTGTAGCTTTTTCACATTATTTATTAAAACACATTTATATTTACAGTGAATACTTATATCCTTCACCAGGGAAACCACTAGATGTAAGGCAAATTGATGGACAATATGAGTTGTTTACGCTTGTAGAGAAGACTATCAAAATGAGGTACACATATTTTTTTTACCTATCACACCTTGAAAACAAAAGTGGCACTATCCAAAAATAGTGATTTTTCAGTAAAGTGGTTTAGAGTTTTGATGCAGTATTGTGATTCTTATCAATCGTCCATAAATTACGTGAGGTGTTTTTTTTAATTTTCTGTCCCTCTCTCCCCCCCCTGGTGAGATGTCGTGAGATTTTATTCAACCCCCTCCCCCATCCCCTAATCTCACGTGAGATTTTTCAAAATGTGAGTTTCTTAAATATGTAAACGCGTTTGATTGTTATTGTAAAAAGAAAAAGAAAATGCTTCGTGCTTTTATTTACGACTAGTTAAGACTGTATAACGTCGAAGTATAGATCAAATTATTTTCTTTCGAACGAATTAGTGAAAAAATCTTAAGCATGTACAATCTGGATAACATACCAAAATAGTATATTTTTTTTTGTTTTAATCAGAAAAAAAATTGCGTGATATTTGCCGAGACCCCCCCTCTCTCCAACGTAAGATTAGATGAAATTTGACTCGACCCCCTCTCCCCCTTAAACATCTCACGTAATTTATTTATTTATTTATTTATTTATTTTTGTGTAACAAAGTCCACAGCTCTTAATCTATTTTAAATTTTACTTATAAGAATTATTCTTAAAGCCAATTACGGACTTACATTTTTTAATATTTACATATAACTATTATAACGTCACTAAGTAGTAATGACGAGGGTGTGAGTGTGTGTATATGGATATGCGTGTATTTGCGTGTGGGTGTGCATGTGTATGTGTGTGCGTGTCATCTGCAATGTGGTTAAAAATATACATATAATTATTTTACATACATATTATTAGTTTTATCGGAAGCGGTTATTTGAACAGTAATAGACGAGAGTTATGAAAGTGGACAAATCGAAACAGGTAGGTCTCGGTAGTAATGTATGGAACCAGGTTCTCTCTTTCCGTCGATAAGGGTAGTGAAAATATTCATACATACATTACATATATTTACAGATTGTGATATATATATATATATATATATATATATATATATATATATATATATATATACATATTTTAAACAGTTTACAAATACGTTATATTCTCGTAACTCGTCGGTCGCTAGCAGTACTGTGAAGAGCATAATATAATTCCAATTATCATTTTACACCATTTACAGAACTATATGTCCCTACTGATTGCATACATTATTATGACAGAGTGTATTTATTTATTTATTTACACGAAACAATGACGTAATATCATGTTTAAAGCTAGTCCTGCTGGTGTTAAAAATGTCAATCGATGCAAATTTTTTGTTGTAATTGGTTTGCAAACGATTGACAACTGAATTTTGTGCATATTTTGTACACTTGAAAGAAGTTGCGAATAGTGCCGTGTGCCTCGTTCTTCGTTTTGGAACAGAGAAACATAAAAGTTTAGACACTAGTTCAAGACAATCTATGTAGCCGTGACATATTCCATGTAAAAAGGACATGTCTATTAGGAGTCGTCTGTTTTGAAGGGTGTCGAGATTGTAATGGTGACATGAGTCTTGATAATCTGCTATATTGCATGAACTACGAAAATTTAAATGCTTTACGAATTTAAGTTGTATTTTCTCCAAGGTTTGAATGTAAGTAGTATATTGAGGATTCCAAATGGTACTACAATATTCGAGTATGCTTCTCACATATGAAAAGTACAACATCTGCAAACACCCTACATCTGAAAATGGTCTACTAACTCTTAATACAAAGCCAAGGCTTTTGTAGGCTTTCGCTACTACTTTGTCTACGTGTTCGGAAAATGTTAGTTTTGAATCAACCGTAACACCAAGATCTACGATAGAATTTACTCTGAGTAGTTTAAAATTATTTATTTCATAATTGTAAATTATTGGATGTATTTTTCTAGTAAATGTAATATATGAACATTTTTGTAAATTTATCCCAATGCGAATGTCACTATAATAACGACTTAGTCTATCTAAATCTGCCTGTAAATTTTCACAGTCAAGAGCTTGTCTTATATTCATATAGATTTTGGTATCATCAGCGTACATAAGAAAATGTGCATGTTCAAAACAGTTACCTACATCATATAAATAAGAATCATATAGGAGCGGTCCAAGAATAGATCCCTGAGGCACACCAGATGGTATATCGATAAAATCTGAACAAGCACCTCCCACAATTACAGCTTGTGAGCGATTGCGCAAATACGAATCCATCCATCTTAAAAGATTTCCATGGATGCCTAGCTCATACAGTTTTCGTAAAAGTATGACATGATCAACACGGTCAAACGCCTTTTCGAAATCCGTGTAGATCACATCAACTTGCGACCCACCATCCATACTATCCGAAACATGATCTATAAAGACTCCTAAATTAGTAACCGTGGATCGCCCTTTTATAAAACCATGCTGTTCAGATGGGATTGTGGACGCCCCCTATCTAATAAATGAATAAATTAAAAGTATGCAAAATATTACAATGCCAGTTTTTGCATTAATACATTGTTTTAACCAAAAATTATAGTTTTTTGTAAAATGCCACTTTTGTTATCAAGGTGCAATATTATTTTTACATATTAGTAAAAATTACCTATATAAAATCAACAAACTTTTCAAATAGAAAATTGTTTCAATGCTAACTGGTGATAAATTTGTACAGCTTTTATAATACTGGTATTCTTTTAACAGATTTCTAAGCACTTAATGAGAGTATTCATGCCACATTCAGTATTATAAGAATATCAATTATTTTGTCATAAAATGTACAAAACAAAGCTTACAGTTCTTTGAATAATAAAATTCTAACTGATACAATGAAATCAGGTTCTAAGTAGATAGATATACACTATGCAGTACTCAGTAGTACCTTTAGTGGTTTTGTTGATGATTGTTTTGTTGATGGAAAGAGGCAACCATCACCCATATGTTAATGATGCTTTGCTATCTGTGTAGTGGGTATTGTCACATACATAAATTTACCTACTACCTTACTCTCCAAACTGGAACCAGACAGGTATGAGCATTGACGACGTTATAGCAAGAATAGTTAGGGATGGTACCAAATAAAATAAAAGATTGTAATATTAATATTCAAAGAGAGTTCCAACACCTTACTCTTCAAACCGGAACACGACAGGTATGAGCATTGATGGTATTGAGCAAGAATAGTTAACGCAAACAAAATAAAAGATACTAATCAGGTACCAAAACCCAGGTGAGACATTGCAAAACTACACATTATGTACGTAGATACGTAGTACGTACACATATATAAACACAATATCTGGTTGACCGAGCTTTGCTCGGTTTTTCACATACCCATATCTTAAGAACCGAAATTTTCTTGGACCTGTAACCTTGATAAATCGATTCCTTGACCCGAAAAACCCGTAATTTGTGACTTTCATGAAAATCGTTGGAGCCGATTCCGAGATTCCAATTATATATATACAAGAATTGCTCATTTAAAGGTATTAGATTAGATATAGCCCAACATTCGCCTTTTACAAATTTCCTGGCAGAATAGTAGATGTTCTGATATTCAAAAGTCAGAAGCACTAGGTGGTAGAGTTCTGCATCGGCTCAACCGGGTCTGGTACCACCGCCTTACCTATTCCTGCCGCAATAGCGTCAGTGCTAGTCGCTGTCGTGTTCCGGTTTGGAGGGTAAGGTGCGGTAAAATTATGTATGTAGCATTAGACCTCGCCACAAGATAGCAACGCACCATTAACATCTTTGGTGTTTATAGGCAATGGTTGACTCTTTCCATCAGGAGACCCACCTGCTTGTTTGCTATCTTATGATATAAAAAAAAGTTGCTTATCATAAAAAATGTGAAGTAAGCTGAAAGTGCTTTTGTGCTAGAATTAATTATCATATTCAGTTATCAGTTTGACATGTATGTATGTATAATTGTTCATTTATTTTATTTATTGCCAAAATTGGATAATATTTCAGTATGATGATCTATTCCAGCATCCAATCACATATACTAAATTTCCTATTTATATGTTTATAAGGTTGTATGTTTGGCCACGAATTTTTCAGGAACTAAAAGCTATACAGAGATCATTCTTTTTGTTTTAAATTAGGTACATTCCAACTTAAGGAACAGTCTAAGATTCATCAACATTGAATCAGTAGTTTTTGAGTTATTTGTTTGGTTTAATTTTTCAATTGATAAAATTTGTGCAATTGCACTTTAATATGTTCTAGGAAGGTTGAAGTATGTTTAGTTTAAATCCTATGTCACATGCACAATTCAAGTCAATATAATCTGCTACATACTGTGTTGTATTCAGAACATGCTAGTTCTAAATTTTTTGTTTTATCCATATTTCTGCCAAGACAACAGCAGAGCAATGACTATTTTCCATCATAATTATTTTATATTACAGACTTGTGAACTTAATAAAAAGTCAACCACAAGAGGAGAGACCCGGTGAATCTCTCTTGGCTGGTGCTATGGCTATGGGACTATGTTTCATTTCTCGGGTAAAATAATAACAAATGTATTTTTAATAAGGTTTATTATATCTATATATATATATAATAAAATCGTAGAAAAGTCAAAACTGTACATTGAATATTTTTTTAAAAGAATACTTGGGGCGTGATCTACAATCGACATCAAAACCAAAAATATGTATTGTAATATATATATATATATATATATATATATATATATATATATATATATATATATATATATATATATATATTGTCTGTTTGTCTGTATGTATGTATGTATGTCCGGGGTAAACTCAAAAAGTACTGCATTGATTTACTTCAAATTTTGCATGAATATTACTAACAGGTCGGGTCAACATATAGCCTACATATTATTACGCTATCACCTACAGGGGAGGAGCTGTGCGGCGTAAACGAAGTCCGCGCGGACAAACACGCTACAGGCAACAGCTAGTATAAACAATAAATTATTTTTTTTAATATTATGCATATTGTTGTACATGCATAAGCAACAGCCAACAAATCTATACTAATATTATAAATGCGAAAGTTTGGATGTTTGGATGGATGGATGTTTGTTACTCAAACACGCAAAACTACTGAACAGATTTGAATGAAATTTGCCACATAGGTAGGTGACCTGGAATAGCACATAGGCTACTTTTTATCCAGGAAAAATTAGGTGATCCCACGGGATTTGCCAAAAACTTTTATAATGTAGCGGGCTGCATGTTGTAGCTTATATTTTATATTTTAGAATTCTTATTATGCACTTTTAAGAAATAGTTTATGTATATGCACTTTTAAGTAATAGTGTGGATCCAATTCCCTTTATTTATAAGAGGCAAACAAAAACTGAATGTGTCACTCTCATTGTGACTGCTATTATTTTGCAACTTCTTGTCGAAATTAGGTTCACTGCCTTACTAATCCTGTCGCAATAGCTTCAATCTTGTCACTGAGACAGTAAGGTAGCCAGTAAACTTATGCATGTGACATTACGTCCCTGTCATAATGCTAGCAACACATTGTTAATATGTTTTGCTTATAGTTAATGGTTATTTCTTTCCATTGGGATAGCCACATACTTGTTTGCTATTATACTATGATATCAAAAAATAACTGCTGTTGATGTCATTATGCATCCTTAGGCGGGTATGTTTCCATGTCCCTGCAGATTTTTTTAGTTAATTTTAATATGGAACCTTGCTAAAGATTACGTCAAGTTTCGTTAGTTAAGCCTGTAAATTTTCATGAGTATATGTCATGAATCATAATGATATCATCATGGTGGGTTGATCCTATATCTGGGTAAACAGCGTGAAGAATTTTAACCATAATTTAATGCTTATTGGTTGGGGTAATGATTCTACATAAGTCTTGACGTGTTGCTTAAATTGTACTTTTTCATGAGTTACTTAATTTTCATGAGTATATGTCATGAATCATAATGATATCATCATGGTGGGTTGATCCTATATCCGGGTAAACAGAGTGAAGAATTTTAACCATAATTTAATGCCTATTGGTTGGGTTAGGTTAGGTTAGTGGGGTAATGATTCTACATAAGTCTTGACGTGTTGCTTAAATTGTACCTCAAAATTGGTGTCCCACTGGGCACGGCCCGCGGGCTGCATGCGGCCGCGAAGTGTTTTTATTCCACCGCAACATACTTAAAAATTTACTGTCTTTTTCGTGCGCCTAAGATATAATAAATTTCACTACAAGATAGCTCGCTTTTTACAGTATTATGTTTTATTTAATAATTTTCCTTAACTTTATTTATATTTGTACGTTTTCCCATTTGAAGAGTGAGCTGCCTTTGCGGCCCCCTAATCTCTTTGATACTTCATATTAGCCCAGGATGATATCTGGCTTGGATAGCCCTGATCTAATCCATTTAAGTTAACCACTAAATCACATGACATTCTATTGAATAAATATAGAATTTATAAATTCTATATATTCTATGAACCCATTTCTCGCCCGGGTCTGGTACCACCGCCTTACCTATTCCTGCCTCAATAGCGTCCGTGCTGGTCACTGTCGTGTTCCGGTTTGGAGGGTAAGATAGCCGGTTAACTTATGCATGTGGCATTAGACCTCGCCACAACATAGCAACGGACCATTAACATCTTCGGTGTCTATAGGCTATGGTTGACTCCATCAGGAGACCCATCTGCTTATTTGCTATCTTATGATATAGAAAAAAAATTAAAGATTTTTAACATATAATAAAATTCTTTTTAGATGCGTCGTGAAGCTCCTTTAGGCCTCCGCATGAGCAGTCGGATGCTCATAGTGACGGGGAGCACAGATACTGCAGCTCAATATATAAACTATATGAACGTTTTCTTCACAGCTCAGGTAATATCTAGTATGAAAATGCCACTTTATTGCTTACGATGATGTTTATTGTCACAAAGTAACATACTAATAAACCAATCGTGGGTAGATAGATTATCATGTCATTGACAATCTTACATACAAACTTTCATCTCTATTTCATCCCCTAAGAGAATGACTTTTGAAAAAAATATTTGTTCGTATTTCATGCAGTCTTCAAGGATTTCATTACAGAATTCCATCAAAAGCGTTTTTGCAGCTTATCTATGAAAGCGTTACAAACAGACAGGCTTTCGCATTTTTGATTTTAGTATGGATATTATTTTCTCATCGGTTATAGCAATGTTTTATGCTGCGGCCGTACTTGCATCTATCGTCACAAAGCTTCGCGCATTGACACGATACATGTAGATGTGAACGCCTACTATCGGCTATCGTCGCAAACATTCGAACTGCGTGTATTTTATCGTGCGGTTGGCGATATGTCAACGGGTTTTAGCGCGCTAATATCTTCGGGACGATACACGCAGGTGTGGTCGAAGGGTTAATGTAGTGCAATAATCCATACTAATCTTATAAATGTGAAAATAACTCTGTCTGTCAGTCTGTCCGTCTGTCTTCTTTACTCCTAAACCACTGAACCGATTTGAATGAAATTTGGTGTAAAGATAGTTGAAGACCCGAGAAAGGACATAAGATAGTTTTTATCCTGAGAATCTCACGGGAACAGGAACTATGCGGGTTTTAATTGTAGATTTTTTTCTACACGGACGAAGTCGCGGGCACAGCTTTGTATTAATATATTATTTTAATATTAATATATTTTTTTAACATTAATATATTAACTTAATATTAATATATTATTTTAATATTAATATATTTTTTTAACATTAATATATTAACTTAATATTAATATATTATTTTATTTCAATATATTAGAAAGAATAACAGAGTCAAAACAGAGAAAGGGTAAATTATGTGTTCAACAACCAGTGCGCGTCGAATTTTATTTACACAGGACGTCCCACAGCTTCTCTTATATTTTTGGGGTTCCGTACCCAAATGGTACAAACAGAACCCTATTACTAAGACTCTGCTGTCCATCCGTCTGTCAGCAGGCTGTATCTCATGAACTGTAATAGCTAGACAGTTGAAATTTTCACAGATGTCGTGTTTTTGTTGCTGCTAGAAAAACAAATAATAAAAGCAGATTAAAATAAATATCTAAGGGGGGGCCATACAACAAACGTGATATTTTGTTGTTTTTTAAAGATTATATTACAGAGGAACCCTTCTTGCGCGATTCCGATTCGCACTTGTCCGGATTTTTAACTGACTTTTCTCATTCTCAATTGGTTTATTTTTTATGTTTGCTATGAATTGATTTGGGACTCATTTATAAACCAATTTTAAATTTTCTTTTCTTGGTTAACTAGCGACCTGCCCGCGGTTTCACTTACGTAGCTTTTGTTCCCGTGGGAATATCGGAAAGGTTTATACACTAAAACCTTCCTTAAGAATCAATCTATCTATTAAAAAAACCGCATCATAATCCGTTCCGTAGTTTTAAAGATTTAAGCATACACAGGGACAGACAGAGAAAGCGACTTTGTTTTATACTATGTAGTGATATACCCTCACATTTCCAATGGGTAGCCGGGTGTTGTATTTATTTAAAACTTTATTTTACACAACATACAATTTTAGAGAAAATTATTATATATAAACATGTGTCAAGAGTCTTCGCAACCGGCGTGTGTGTATGAAGAGAGTGATGAATGTGGAGGAAGCGAGACAAACCTGCAGGGATCGTGATGTATAGCACTCGGTTCTCTCTGCCTACCCCGTAAGGGATCTAGCGTGAAGATATGTATATTTATGTATGTATGCATGTGAAACATGTACAAAGGGTGAGATCATCTCTGAATGAGATGTCTACCAACAGACCCGAGAAGCAAGAATACACAAATTTAAGTAAAATACAGTGCACAAGTGCGTAATAAATTACGACTATGATTATCTATATTATTATTATATTATTATTATTATCTATACATATAATAAAATCGTAGGAAAGTCAAAACTGTACATTGAATATTTTTTTAAAGAATACTTGGAGCGTGATCTAGAATCGATATCAAAGCCAAAAATATAGTTTTTAGAATTTTTGTCTGTTTTTTGTATGTATGTCCGGGGTAAACTCAAAAAGTACTGCATGGATTTACTTCAAATTTTGCATGAATATTACTAATAGGTCGGGTCTACATATAGGCTACATATTATCACGCTATCACCTAAGGGGGAGGAGCTGTGCAGTGTAAAGGAAGTCCGCGCGGACGAAGTTGTGGGCAACAGCTAGTTATAAATGCGAAAGTTTGGATGTTTGGATGGATGTTTGTTACTCAATCAAGCAAAAACTACTGGACAGATTTGAATGAAATTTGGCACCCAGGTAGATGATGACCTGGAATAGCACATAGGCTACTTTTTATACTGGAAAAATTAGATGATCCAGCAGGATTCGCCAAAAACTTTTATAATGCAGCGGGCTGCATGCTGCAGCTATTGTAATATATATTTAAAAAAAAAGTTAAAACAAAACAAAAAGAAAAAATAAAATAACCTGTGCCTTTCAATTCAAATTAAGATTTATTAAATTGTACTTTTATTGTGTTTACAGTTCTTGATATTGATCATGTTCTTTGCAGAAACAACAAGTGATAATAGATGTCTGTTCGCTGGACAAGCACCTCAGCTTACTGCAGCAAGGCTGTGACATAACTGGTGGGCTGTATTTGAAGGTGCCATCCTTGGAAGGCTTATTGCAGTATTTGTTGGTAAGATTTAATTAAAAATAAGAGTTTGTGATAACAGTGCATGCGTGAAGTCACCTCACTAATCTACCGCTACTTGCGGATATAGATGCAGGAGATTCCGAGTTTGTATCATGGGAAATTTGTTTCAAATAAGTTTTTCAATTTTTCAGTAAACATAACTTCCTTGAGACTAGATATGTGACTGGTTTGTCGATAGATTTGCCACCTACCACCTTTTGGGACTTAATGTTGCTGGCTAATCATGCGTGAACTAGTTGCATCTCTCTTCTTTGGAGATATGAGTATGACAATATTTTTTTAAAACTTATACTTCAAGTTTATTATGAATAGACCTATTGTGAGAACAGTGTATTTTTGTAGAAAAATTGCTTTTTTTATATATCATAAGATAGCAAACAAGCAGATGGGTCTCCTGATGGAAAGAGTCAACCATCACTCATAGTCACCAAAGCTGTTAATGGTGCGTTACTATTTTGTGGAACTATCTTGTGTAGAACTCTACCGCCTAGTAGCCACCGTGGTAGTGACGCGCATAGCCAATCGGTCGCCTGTCAGGCAGAACGGCAATTGGTCTATTCTTCAAAAGAGCCCGGAACCAACATGGGGAAGAAGATGCTTGTTAAAGAGGTGAAAAAACCATTCCACGATTTTTTTTCAAAATGGCTATTACAGTTGACCTTATGGGTCTTCACTACGACACCGGATATTTGGACTGAGTAGGGTGCTCGGCCGAAGGGCATGAGTAGCTCAGGTTTTGAAACCAATGTCATGCGTCTATGGGCTTGGCCATTCCTCTTCGTCTTGCCGTGCCTAGGCAGATTAAGGAGAGGCTGCAAAACTTTAGTAAAATTTATTTTCTATATAAAATAAAATTAAAAGATAAATTAAATTAAAATTAAATTAGGCCCGCTTGCACGTAAATCTTGAGTTAAATAAATAACTCTGAGTTAACTAACTCGAAGTTATTTGTTCCTTTTTTAACTCGGGCTGTATCTTGCACGAACAGAAATTAACCCAAGGTATACTAACCCAACGTTTTAACTCTGCAGTGTGGTGTTTCATTCTGTCTAATCCAAATTCATCCGCTGTTGCTACCTGCGGCTAAATACAAAATCTTTTCTCTCTTTCGCACAACCATATTTTGCTTATTATATCCTATTCTTACGTCATATGGCGTAATATGGCGTTTTGGGGCATTTATACTTTGTAAAACCTAAGCGTCAGCTTCATGACTCGTGTTAATAAAATAATAATTTCGCATTTTGTAATCCGTGTTATTTTCTATAAAGATGGAAAAAATCTCATTTACGTGGCCCAAGTTTTACAAGTAGTGACAGTTCTCTTCTTTGTGATATTATATGAAAATAGAAACACATAATTAAAAATTAAAAAAAACTGATGGTGCTAATTCTCTCCAAAAGCAAAAGTTTTGGCTAGAAGTAAGTTCAATGCTTTGTCTCTCTGCAAATTAAAACGGCCAATTCGTCCCGCAACTCTTCTATTGAAAAAATCCAAATCAATATATTCGACAATTTTTTCGTCATCGTCAGAATACAAAAAGTCATTCACAATTGAATAAAATATAATTAAATTGTTATTTCTTATCAAATACACAACACAACGCTGTATAATCTCACAATTTTGTCGTTTTTAACCCAGAGTTAGAAATTTAACCGCCCAACTTTGTCGGGTTAAATATTTATCTAATTAACCTATGGTTTGGTGTTAACTCTTGTCAGTACAAGAAAAAATAAAAATATAACCCTGCGTTAGCAGCTAACTCAAAGTTAAATAATTTAACTCTGGAACGCGCAAGCGGCCCTTATAAGCCTAGTTTTTGGGATAATTTTTTTGACCATATGATCTAAATTTGCCAAAATTTAAAACATGATTGCACAAAACTTTTCTCTATAGAAAAAATCTGAATCTGATTTTTCAAAGTACATTTTGTAATTTCGATATCTTCGCGAAATAAAATACGTAATTATACTCAATATGGTCATCGCGCAGGCAATAGGCACGCACTTTGCCTGACACGCCATGCGGTGACAAATCGTTATCTGTAAAAAAAAACTTTGATATCTATGCACGGATGACCGTATTTAACATTTTTATTAGATAACTAGCTGTTGCCAACGACTTCGTCCGCGCGGACTTCGTTTACTCCGCACAGCTCCCCTGCCCCCCCGTAGGTGATAGCGTGATAATATGTAGCCTTTATGTTGACACCATCAACAGCAATATAAACAGGAAATTTCAAATATTAGATAAAAAAATAAGCTTTAGAACAAAAAATGAAAACGCAGAAAATAAAAATAAACAGCTTAGAAAGAACGTTAGGAAGAAAAAAATCTACTTATCTTCGGAGTAGACGAAAAGGAAAAAAGCTACTGGGACTTAGAAAAAATATTCTGGATATAAAAAACAATATATTACATGTCAAATGCGGTAGCAACAGGATCGAATGTGTGAGAAGGCTTAGAAAAAAGGGAGAAAAATTTAGACCCATCGTTATAACGCTAGATACAATGGGCTTAAAATTAAACATACAAAAAAATAAGAAAAAAACTTGAATCAGCACCCTATTATATTAAAGAGGACTTTCCACCTGAAATTTTAAGTAAGCGAAAAGAGGTCCAAATAGAAGTAAACAAGGAAAGAGAAAAAGGAAGACTTGCTATTATAAAATATGATAAAATCGTAATACTAAAAGAACAAAACAAACAAGTAGAAAAATCAATTTCTGATAAAAAGAAACTTACTCTGCCAGAATCACCAGAGTGATTATTTGCTATGTGCCTAGAAAAAAGAATAACGCCTACTATAGAGACAAATCAACCAGTAGAGCAAGCCGGATTCCGTTCAGGTTACTCCACTATAGATCACATCCACACATTAGACCAAATAATGGAAAGGCATCTAGAATATAACCAGCCGCTCTACCTAGCCTATATAGACTACGCGAAAGTGTTCGATTCAACATCACAAGAAAGCATATGACGAACGCTTTCACATCAAGGCGTTCCGAATATCTATATAAATATAATCATAGACATATATAAAAACAGCACTAGTAGGGTGAAACTGGATAGACTTGGACCAAAAATCTACATCAAAAGAGGAGTAAAACAAGGCGATCCACTGTCCCCCATGATTTTTATAGCTGTGTTACAAGACATTATGAAGGAACTGAAACGGAACAGAAAAGGTATAAAAATTGACAGGATACATAAGCAATTTAAGATTTGCAGACGATATCATCCTTTTTGCAAGAACATCATCACAGTTGGAAACAATGATAGGAGAACGCATTGATAGGCATCGCTTAGTGCTAGTAGAAAAATAGGTCTACAGTTAAATATATCAAAAACTGAAGTAGCCACAAGAAGAAGTAAACGGAAAAGTTATAGACTATGTAGATAGTTATATATATATATATATATATATATATATATATATATATATATATATATATATCGGGAATAATAATCTCCTTCAAAAAAACTAAAGAAAAAGGCCATTAGTTCGTGTTTGTTACCCTGCCTCACATACGGAGCTCAAACTTGGATATTCCAAAAAACACTAAAAATAAAATTCGTTCGTGTCAGCGCGCTATAGAACGAAACGTTCTAGGCCTTAAACTAATCAACAAACAAAACAGTGAATATATTCGTAAAAAAACCAAATTAATAGACGCAGGAAAACACGCACAACAACTCAAATGGAGATGGGCAGGACATATCGCCAGGTTGCCAGACAAAAGATGGACCAAACGCATTACCGAATGGATAGGCCCAATCGGAAAAAGAAAAAAGGGAGACCTAAGGATCGGTGGACAGACGAAATCAAAAAAAATAGCAGGAATAGACTGGATGCAGACAGCGAAAGATCGCAATAAATGGAGACAGTTGGAGGAGGCCTTTACCCAGAGCGGGACAATGTGACGAACATACATGTTTCATGTATCATATATATGTATTGTGTAAACATGTTTCATATATATATATATATATATATATATATATATATATATATATATATATATATATTGAATCAAATCTTGTGGAAACATTTTGTGGAAGTTCAATGCTACGTAAACTTCAATGACTAATATCTCAGAAAATATCGATCTTAGTGATTTGGTGCTAAGGACCTTTTTTGTAGAGAATTGAATTTTCTACAAAATTATCATTTACATTTTTTTGTATGTCTTGTTGTTTATGAGATAATGAGTGAAAAAACAAGAATTCTATGAAAAATTCGGTTTGGCGGTCCGTACTACCCCGCCAGTGTGAGTTACGACTTCGCGACAATGGACAATTTCGTAGAGCATTCAATTCTGAAAAAAACCCGTCCATGGTCAAAGCGATGCTATGAAATGCCACTGAGCTATAGAAATTTAAAAAAAAATGAAAGTTCTCGTATATTTCAAATGGGAAATCTTCACATGCTGTGTAGGAGTACTTAATATTAATATTAAGGGCTCATACTTTTAGGGAATTTTTTTGGGTGTATTTCCAACAAAATTTCGGGATGGGAGCGAAAAAAAAAATAGTCGCAAAAAAAAAAGCACCCTAATATATTCCTTTCTAATTGGAGAACTGTATGTTTTGTTTACAAGGGAAATAAATGGCTTTATTATTATTATTATTATTTTATGTTGACCCGACCTATATATATTTAAAAAGTACCTTTGAAGTGATTTTATTTTATACACTAGCTGTTGCCAGCGACTTCGTCCGCGCGGACTTCGTTTACTCCGCACAGCCTCACCCCCGTAGGTGATAGCGTGATAATATGTAGCCTATATCTTGACCCGACCTGTTAGTAATATTCATGCAAAATTTGAAGTAAATCCATGCAGTACTTTTTGAACTTACCCCGGACATACATACAGAAAAACAGACAAAAATTCTAAAAACTATATTTTTGGCTTCGATATCGATTGTAGATCTCGCCCCAAGTATTCTTTTTATAAAAAAAAATTCAATGTACAGTTTTGACTTTCTTACGATGGGGTTCCGACTAGTTTCGGACCTATATGAGGTCCTTCCTCAGAGTGAGGTTGACGTTCGCTCGGTAGTGACACGTCTCGAACTGTCGAGAACCTCTCATTAACGTCTCGAACTGTCGAGAACCTCTCATGAACGTCTCGAACTATCGAGAACGTCTCGAACTGCCGAGAACCTCTCATGAACGTCTCGAACTGTCCGAAATTAGTCGGAATATGTTGTGGCCTAAACCTAGGCTGGGATGGATGGTCCTGGTTTTCGGGTTATATATTTTATCACAATTATATCACGGCAAAATGCAAGGAAAAGGTCACTCACCTTTAGGTTGCGCTGCGCTGGTGCTTGCCACGATGTCTTTGTTCGTTGGTTGGGTAAAGTAGCCGCCGCCGACCGATCCGCGTACAGTACCGCCGCCGTGGAGGATTGCGAGGGCGCTTCTGTGGCGCGGCAGTGACGCTGTCACCGCGACAGACGTCAACCGTCAAGGGTTTCGCGACCCACCCTTACATCTGCTGTGATATAATGCCCGAACAGAATATATCCGATTATTTTTTAATGGAAAAAAAGCCTATTGTTTAATTTGCTTAAGAGGTAACCCAGCACTGTCGCTAATCAGTCGATCAAGAGTTGGTGTAAGTGAGTGTTGTGTGCCAGTGGGTGTTCCTGCCGGAGGGGTACGAGCGGCGCTCGCTGGTGCTGCCGGGGCGCGGGCGCGTGGACTACCGCGCCGCCTGCTTCTGCCACCGGGAGCTGCTCACCATCGGATACGTCTGCTCCGTCTGCCTCAGCGGTACCTACCACACACCACATTAACACTTACCCTAGGGAACTCCAAGAGGGGATTTCGATATTTACTCGAACGTGTAAGATTAACATATAAATAAATAAATAACAAATAAATATGTCTGGACAATTTTACACACATTGACCTAACCCCAAAGTAAGCAAATTATTTGCTCGTGATATGGTTGTTAGTCAACGATGTTAATACATAAAAATACATATATAAATACTCAAATATATTTAATATACATCCAAATCTAGAAATACAAACATCTATGCTCATCCATAGTTGCACCACATAGGGGAAGTACCTCGCATACTGTTGAGGCTCTCCACCAAATATAAGCCCTTTATATTATAGGGACGGGTAACTATGGCAGAAAAAAAAAACAAAAGATAACTGGCTCGTGGAAATTGTCTGATTATAATTTTTTCCTTATTCTTACATCATTTGCTCTATAATTAAAGAAAATCCAGAAGTTCGACAATGTCAAAACAACGTTTTCTTCCTTAAGCTACACTTGAATTAAGGTAGCCAGTAGACTTATGCATTGGCATCACTATCTTGCCACACGGATAGCAACGCACCATTAACATTTTTGATGTCTTGTATGTGGTATGGCTTTCATTAAGGTCTGCTAGCACCATTCAATTTAAATACTTCTTTAAATACTGTACGATATATGGGATCGTGTCAATTCACTTACTCTGAACTTACCTTTACGCTCATATTTTTTTTTTGTTTACAGTATTCTGCAAGTTTAGTCCAATATGCACAACCTGTCAGTGAGTATATTTTAACATATATATTTCTATACAACGTGTGAAATAATACTATTCTGGGCGAAAGGGGCATATACTCGTAGGTCGTACCTACGTCGTCACAGGTTTCCCCAGTGTTGGTCCCGGGCTCCTTTGAAGAATAGGCCAACTGCCGTTCTGCCAGGCACGTCGTAAAAGGCAACCGATTGGTAATACGAGTCACTACCATCGTGGCTACTAGGTGGTAGAGTTCTGCATTGTCTCGCCCGGGTCTGGTACCACCGCCTTACCTTTTCCTACCGCAATAGCGTCAGTGCTTTTTATTTGTCATGTTCCGGTTTGGAAGGTAAGATAGCCGGTAAACTTATGCATGCGGCATTAGACCTCGCCACAAGATAGCAACGCACCATTAACATATTTGGTGTCTATAGGCGATGGTTAACTCTTTCCATCAGGAGACCCATCTGCTTGTTTGCTATCTTATGATATAAAAAAAAAAGTACGTCGATACAAAAAATATTCTATTTGTTAAAGCAAGAATATTGTGGTATTTTGAAATGTTCTTATTTTTTGCTCGAGAACTCGATAAATGCTCTATATTTCTAAAGGCCCTTAACATACTGTAGCAGATTAAAGAGACTGTTATTTTTAATGGGAAAAACAATTATGTTACTGGAATAATCTAGATAAAAAAGAAAGAGAGAGCTGCTTATTACACAAACAGCGATACCATAATGGACCTTCTCGCATAAGGCATTAGATTGAAATTAGCGTGTACTATGATGTGTTTACTTATAAGTTGTTTACGACTCTTTATTAATCTTGACTTGTAGAATGCTCGTGGACATTTTCGAAGTTGGTAACAATACTATGCTAATTTTTAATGTTAGTTTTAAACTAGCTGCACCATGCCGCTCGCTGCATTATAAACATTTTTGGTGAAACTTGCAGAAACAACTTATTTTTCCGAGATAAAATGTAGCCTTTGCGCATATTCCATTGTGTAGGTTATCACCTACATGTGTGCCAAATTTTATCTATCAAATCGGTTTAGCTGTGTTTGCGTAACTGAATAACCAACATTCATCCATCTATCCATACATCCTAACATCCAAACTTCCACATGTATAATATTAATATACATTTCATACTAATCTGTCCTGTAACTTAAGATGTGTGTGATAGTCAGTCCTACTTTATAGATTTATTTGTAAAGAAAATTTTAAAATTAGGACCTATAGATTAAATGAGAATTCCGTTTTAAATATTGTTTAAATTACATCAAGACTAGCAGATCCGCGTAGCTTCGCCCGTTGGTAAAGTAATATGTCATCAACAATCTTTTATACACACTTGCAACTCCTATTTAAGCCTCTTAGGAAATGATTTTTAAAGCAGTACCCTTTGTTTGAATCTGGATAAATACGCTCTAGGTTGTCATGGCGTCTAAATGACATCATGCCGGGCGGGGTCGTAAACATTATATTCTACGGTTTCTATGAAAATATCAAACACAATATGACGTTTTACCACGCCATGACGTAACACTTCCAGATTTGCGTTTACTGTCACGCGACTTAATGTCCATTTGCTGAAGTTATATCCTAAAGAATTATCTATAATTAACTATAATATAAAATAATTAATCTTTAAAATCTCTAAAAATAAATTAAAAAATTTGGTTTATTACCAGATTATAATTTTAATCAGAAACTTCAATTACATCTGATTCATTCTTAATGGAAAGAAGTCTATTATAAAAACAATATAATGTTAATACATGGTGTCTTTTACTTGATACAAAAGCTGGAATACCCCAACCAGTTTATTATATGTACAATTAATAAAATATTAACTAACGGAAATACCAAATAATCTTTTAGTTATCTGGAGACTTAGTTAGGTATGAAAAACGTCGCAAATGCAAGGTCACCAGATTGCCCATACCCGGTAGGTACTAGGTGCTATAAAACAGATGATGATATTTCCCACCATACATAACTATTAGAATGGTTCAGTGGTAAGAATTTCGATGATTCAAGCGACGAATAAATAGGTAAACTGACAAAGTTTAACCAACAAACTAGTGTGTCCACATAAATAGAATTTTATAGATTTTTAGAATAAAATCGATTCTATTGTTGATTCTGAACAAACTAGTTTCGGCTTTCGTATGTATATATATATATATATATATATATATATATATATATATATATATATAAAATAAATATATATACAGTACCCGGCGATAAATATTGCACATCGACCTTTGGAAAGAGACAATCGGCTAATTTCAGCTTCGTAGAGCGTTATCTCTGTCGCACAAAATACAAACAGTCCGGTACCTATTAGGAGCTGTTAAAACAAGTATGATTTGCTTCTTTTGATATTTTTATTCTTTGTATAAAATACACTAATTTTTCTATAAGTGATGGCTTTAGGTTGGGGTAAAATAAAATAAAAAAACATGTTTACATTATGTTTACGTATTTAATTATTTTGGAACATTACAGCTTTAGTGTACATAATAAACACCATTATACCTATTGCTAAAATGAGACATTGCAATAAAAATAATAATAATTCTAATTCTCAATTACTTCCATTTCACTTTCTGTGCTCTCAAAGAGGTCAATATCACTGCCACTATCAGCCGTATTTATTACTAATCTATCAGTGTAATTGTCTAAACTGTGTTGAATGCTTCTATATTCATTCTCACATTTGATTGCATGATCGCAAACCTTTTTCCACTCTTCAGCGCCGATCATGTTTACTTTTTCAGTCAATAATGTTTTTACTGTAGTTAAGTTCATACCCACATTTCTAGAGGCTACATAGCCTTTCAGTTGAGACCATATATTTTCAATTGGATTAAAATCCGTATGATATGGTGGCAATCGCAACACAGTGTGCCCATGTTCGGCAAGTACTTTGTCCACAGAAAACTCTGTATACCTCTCCTTGTGCTGACATATAATAGCGTAAATCTGGGTTTTTGTTAATTTTGGATCAACTGGAATTTCATGTCTGTTTAACCAGTTGATCATTTCCCGTTTAATGGTGTTTGAGTTGGGGGGTCTCTCAACATATTTGTTGTGATAGGGTGCGTTGTCGATAACTAGAACAGAATCACTGGGTATATTTGGGATTAATTGGTTAACCAGCCATTTCTCATAGTTATCATTATTCATTTCATTGTGATAGTCACCTGTAGTGTCCGTGGATTTATACGTTAAAAAAGCACCGGGTACAAAGCCTTTTTCATTTCCCGCATGAACTATTATCAAACGTTGACCTTTTGAAATTGGCTTTTTTACTCCTTTTTTCTTATCATCACTCCAAGATTTCCCTTTAGTGTGGGATGCATGTATATATGACTCATCCATGTAGATGATATTTTTTTCTGTTTCGCGAAATTTGCGTATTTTATCAAGGTATTCCATTCGTTTGAGACTAACGTCGTGCTTTTCCATTAGAATTTTTCGATTATCTTCCATTTTAGTGAACTGAAATCCCATGTCATGAAGTATTTTTCTCAACGTTTTTTCAGACCCATTGTAATTAATAGCTTCAGATAACTTAGCTTTTAATGATTTTATTGTTGGCAGTTCATTAAATCGTAAGTGAAAATCATACACCATTCTTCGAACAACATCGTAATCAAAATCGTCCATATCCAAACGAAATTGCTTTTTTGGTCTCCCTTTTTTGGAGTGCTGAACTTAATTTCAGTCGAATGTGTTTCAGTACTGACTTCGTTTAATATATTGTTCAAAGGTCTTCTTGAAATTCCAGTGGCATTTGCAACTCGCTCTTGAATTTTCTTAAAATAACAACTTACATTTTCATCTACTTTTTTTTTAAATCTATCAGCTTCGGTTACAAAGTATTTATAAACATTGTAGATAATTTCACGTGACTGACCTCGTAAAGGTTTCCCTCTTTTTCCGAAAGATGCCATATTACAACTTTAAATTATTTAAATTTGTGGGTGTTATCAACTCTAAATAATTATTTTGATCTGGACGCGACTGCACTCTATCGTACTTGAACAACGACTGACTAAACGTCACATAGGTAGTGTGGGACAGAGATAACGCTCTACGAAGCCGAAATTATCCGATTGTCTCTTTCCAAAGTTCGATGTGCAATATTTATCGCCGGGTACTGTAATGCGTTTAGATGTTTCTATTTATTGAAAATTAAGATGGACCATATTCACAATCTCGTTACAATAGCAGTGTTATAATAAGTAATTAATATATATTAATATAAGTATTAATATATATAGTGTTATAATAAGTAATTAATAAGTAATTAATAATTAATAATATAAATTTATGTTTGCTCGTATGCTCCACGTATACTTCCTCTAAGGTTATTTACCTAGAACAACACGTTTCCTGTCACGTTGATTACGAAGAAAAGATACTTATCTTGATAAGAATTATACAAAACAAAGTGACGTACAGAAACGCCGTAATAAATTTCATTGCAACAGCGCAGCGTCAACTTTATTATGGTGTATTTTAATTACAATGAAAAACAAATTTACAATAATTAATCCTTTAACTAACCAGAGAGATTAATGTACTACGTTAGTACAAAGAAGTCTTTGTGTATTAGTATATTTAATATATATATATATATATATATATATATATATATATATATATATATATATATATATATATATATATTACTAAGTCTATGTATTCTTATTTATCTTATTATAAAGTTACTAATATATAGGTACTCCATAGTATAATATTAATACTATTTTGCTATTAATGTTACGCTTACGTTACGCTTTCATGGCTAAATCATTGACCCAATTTTAATGCAATTTCGCTCGGAGATAATTTAAGACCAGGGGTCCAACATAGGTTACTTTTTTAAAAAAATCAAACCCTCAGAAGTTTAAATAGGTGATGAAAGTGTGTATGAATGATTATATTTATCATATGTTACTCTATTTGCGGACGAGGCTACCCGTGTTTTAATAAATGTCCAAAAGAGCCCATTTCTCTTGATTTACAGTCTTGCAATTTTTCGTTACTTTTTAATGAATTTGCATTTTAAATCACTTTAAAATTTGTTGAAGGCACACACTACTTAAGTTTTAATTGCCTAATGTGTAAACTTTATGCTTTCTCAACGTTTTAAATTTTTCACAAGGCTTTAAATTTAGTTATAAATTTTATACTAATGTGCTCTGTTTTTTTGTGTTGGATAAAATTATTTTTCACCTAATTTTTTATTTCATATGTCCAAAGTATTCCTAACGTATCCTTCCTATAAAAATAACTTTATATACTAATTAAAACTTACTGACTCAACAGAGAGTATGGTCCTGTTAAAAAAGGAATCATTATTTTTTTAATTTTTGTTTTTTTAACCACTGCGATATTGAGAGGAATAAAACAACAAAAAATATTCAAACCAGTATCGCAATTCGGAAGCTAACGTACATCCATTGACCATTGATAATTTTCTAATCGTCATTCTTTTTTCCAGTACGGTTTTCAAAATCGGTGGACCGTTACCTATTAAGCCGAAGAAAAAGAAAATGAAGATTTAGTCATGTACGTATAAATAAATATAAATTGTGGATTACGTATATTTTTTTATTTTCAGTCCTTGTTTTCCTAATTTGATGGTCTTGACTGTTCCATAGAAGTTAACCTTTTTTGCTCATATAATGAGGTCCAGGAATACTAAAGTTTTTTAAGGTAATTCTCGGAAATATAATTCTCAGTAGTATGTCTGAGTTTAATGGTAATGTGTAATTACTCTTGGTTCTGGTTATCGCTATAGATACATGATAATTAATATTTTAAGGTTAATTAAAAAGGCCAAAATAGAGGTCCACCCATCTCGCCAACCGAAGAACCGATGAATCGTGGTGAATCTGAAAATCTATTTCCGTTCTGTTTACTCTGCCTTCCCAACAAGGGTACCAGCATGATTATACTTTACTAAAGAAGGTCATATAATATCATGAATGTGTATTTTATAAACTTCAGTGCAAAACGGTGAGATAATCAGGCAACCCAGTCTCCGAAGAAATAAGTATTTTTTCCAATGAATTGATTTAATCAAAATTTCGCCCCGGATGATCAGTTACATAACTATATGTTGTATGGGCGGGCTAGTTGCCTCTTGATTCGTGCTTTGTTTAGTTTTATAATTTTTTAGTCGTCTCTTAAAGGAGTAGGGCGGTGGTACCAGACCCGGGCGAAACAATGCAGAAATATTTATATCATCTAGTAACCACGATGGTAGTGACTTGCATAGCCAATCGTTTGCCTCTTACACACTACTTGGCAGAACGGTCAATGGGCTGTTCTTCAAACGAGCCCGGGACAACTCATGTATTACTTGGTTTTATAAAAATATTTATGTTGCTTTTTAAATCATGCATTGCTTGGTTTAAAACTTTTTAAATCATGCATTGCTTGGTTTCATAACTTTTTAAATCATGCATTATTTTGTGTTATAACTTTTTAAATCATGTAGGTATTGCTTGGTTTTATAACTTTTTAAGTCATGCATTGTTTGGTTTCAAATCATGCATTGCTCGGTATTATAACTTTTTAAATCGTGCGTTGCTTGGTTTTACAACTTTATAAATTATGCGTTGCTTGGTTTTATAACTGTTTAAATCATGCATTGCTTGGTTTTGTAACTATTCAATCACCCCTTAAATTAGGATTAGCTTGGTTCCCACGATGTATCATGAGATTCAGCTGACTTTGTCTATTTTCTTCTCATTTTTTGACCCTTAATGAAGCACTTCGTTTACTTATGAACGAAAAGGGCCGAACTCACCCCAGACCAACCGATTCTTCGCGCGCTAAGTTCTTTAAGCTCTGGCAACCGAATATTCGGCTATCCGGTTTTTAAGTTAGCTGGATATTCCGGCATCCATTCAAACAGCTATCCGTTTTATTTAGTTTTTACTATCTAGGAAAATCTTACTAGCATTTCGAAATCTGATGTGATATTACTACCGTATCTCGTAAAAGCAAAACCTATTGATTCTGGTGTCCATACATACGTAACAAAACTTCAATCGAATCGAAGCGCCTTAGGCTCTCAAATACATAAACACAATACAACGTCGTCGTCGTGCTGCGACGCGGCATTATGTGTAATAAAATGTGTAAGAGTGTTGGTCCGGGCTCCTGTGAAGAATAGACCAACTGCCGTTCTGTCAGGAAGTTCGTAACAGGCGACCGATTGGCTATATGTGTTACTACCATCGTGGCTACAAGGTGGTAGGGTTCCGCAACCGCGTCTCTCCCGGATATTTGGTACCACCGCCTTAACTATTCCTATGCTTGTCATTTTCGTGTTCCGGGTTGGAGGGTGAGGTAGCCCGTATACTGTGGCATTGCGATCCCACCACACGGATAGCAACGCACCATTAATATCTGTGGTGTCTATAAGCGGTGGTAATACACCTTGGAACCAACTTGGAACTTAGGATTTGACAATTTGTTCTCATTAGCCTTGCCGAAATTATGCTCGCTTACAGGTTATGCAGACGACGTTGCTTTAATAATTAAAAAACAAGCTAACGTACGAGCTCAGATAGAGTCACTGGCTTATACTAGTCTTAATTTGATAACCAACTGGGGTTTAAGAAATCATTCAAACTTTGCACCCAATAAAACGTTTTACTTATTAGAAAGGTTCGCTTCTATCATCTCCTAGTATGTACTAATATTATAAATGCGAAAGTAACTCTGTCTGTCTGTCTGTCTGTCTGTCCGTCTGTCGGTCCGTCCGTCTTCTGTCCGTCTGTCGGTCCGTCCGTCTGTCCTGTCCGTCCGTCCGTCCGCCCGTCCGTCCGCCCGATTAAATTAATTTATTAAAATTAATTTTTATTAAAATTAATTTAATTTAGTTTTTATTAAAATTAATTTAATTTTTATTAAAATTAATTTAATTTAATTTTTATTAAAATTAATTTAATTTAATTTTTATTAAAATTAATTTAATTTAATTTTTATTAAAATTAATTTTATTTAATTTTTATTAAAATTAATTTAATTTAATTTTTATTAAAATTAATTTATCAGCATTAGATTTAAAAATTCAGCGTTGGGCTTCAATGTACTACAATTCTAAGAATTTTACCATCCCAGAATTTATCAACCCACAAGCTCAAATGTACGTCGTCTCTTCAGTCCTGTAATCGACGTTACTAATGAATTAATTGATGAGTTGGCAGTCGCGTTGGTGTTGTTCAACTAAAGGATGGCATTTATATAACTTTTTCCCGTGCGTCCGGGATCGTTTAAGTAAAACGTGGATAGAAATAGACCATTGTGTTGCGCAGTTTCTCACTAGCCACGATAATTTTAAAGCTAAATTATTCTCGTTTAAATTAGTTCCTTCTCCTTTTTGCGAATGCTCTTCATTAAATTGTAAATATGAACAAACTGCACACCACATTCTTTGGGAGTGTAATCTTTGGCAAAACGAACGTAGTCAAATGCTTGATAGTATTCAATGTATATCCGGTGTAATTTATTACTCCGACCTTGTGGGAACACGTGGAAACTTCCGTGCCTTCAAGCGATTTTGTCATACTTACTACTGGAAGCAAAATTAAGTAGGCCATTTTGGTAGGTCCCTAATTTCCAAACTTCCGTGGTGCAATAGCAATCAGGCTTAACCTGATTGTAAAAGTCTCATTTCATAGCATTTTTATGCTTTTAATATTTTGCTGTCTCCAGGGAAACAGGATGTATTTTCCTACTCCTCCTATATACTTCTGATTAATTTAGTTGCGGGTCCCAAGACAGCTAAGCTTTTCCCCAGGGCACCATGAGCTCGCAACTCAGTGGTTATCAGGTCGGTTGCCGCTGTTGATTCTTGTTTACAGATGTTACAGTGGTGGGAACGAGAGGTAGGCCAATTGCCCTTTAACCTTTTCACCGCCACAGTCGGCTATACCCGACAAATCTTTTTGGACGTTCAAACGCCAATGTCGGGTAATGCCGACACAAACATTATACAAAAATAAAACTATTAATGCAATATTTTTCGCTGTTTTTTTATCGCCTATAGCTTGTCAACCAATGTTTATATATTATATTGGTTACACTTTTTCCATTCGTCATTTATATGAAGTAAAAAATTAGATAATGTAACGATAATCCCAAACTGATCACAAAGTCTACGCGGGTAGCGCCATTGTTGTGTCATGCCGACAGCAAGTGATGTAGAACATACACGTACGATTTTATTTAAAAATCGGTGGTTTTCCTTTCCATCAAGAGAGTCATCTGCTTGTTTGCTATCTTATGTAAATACAGAGCCCTAGACGCTTTGACTCGATTGAAGTTTTGCTACGTGAATAGAGATCCAGTTCCCGTAAATAACAAGTTATAATTGTTAATGTTATCAAATACAATTAAATCAAATAAACCAATGAATCGAGATGCTTTCAATGGACTAATTAACCTACATAGGGAACCGATGTGATATTTTTTAAAAAGCTATATCACATAATTGCATCGCTCGATTATCATCAACTCGTGATAAAAACACTCCACTACTAAAAGTATAGTCTTGTATATTTGGCGTTTAATATCTTTGGCTGGAATAAACGCACGGGGAAGTAGGTAATAAAAATAGTGCATTTGTTATCTGATAAGATTGTTTATCAATTATTGTCACTTAATGTGGAATAGGAAAATATAAGAATTATTTTATTCGCCACAAGCCTTTGCCCGTGGCGTTTTCCTCGCATTAAGTTTTTTTAAATTTAATTAGCAGATGACTCTCCTGATGGAAAGAGAAACCATCCCATATAAACACCAAAGATGTGAATGGTGCGTGGCGGTGTGGCGGGATAGCAATGTCACATACATAAATCTACCTTCCAAACCGGAACACGACAATGACATGCATTGACGCTATAGCGGCACGAATAGACGGTGGTACCAAATACCCGGACGAGACGCTGCTGAACTCTACCACCTAGTAGTTACGATGGTAGGGACACGTATTAGCCAATCAGTTGGTCTATTCTTCAAAGGAGCCCGGACCAACACGGGGCTGAAGTTATTTTCTATTTCTCCGGAACATGACATCTTAACTTCAACAGACTTTTCAAAAAGGACAGGTCAATTCGTCTGTATTTTTTGTTAGCTTAGCTTTTGTGACCTTAGAACTGTCACTCGATAATCGATTTGAAACATTATTTTTGTTTCGAAGAGTATTTCTCATTTGGTCCCATTCAATTTTGGTGAAGATCAAATCCATGGTTCCAGAAATACAGGAGATTGTATGTCGATGATGGTGGCAGTCTTAATGCTTTTAAATTATAATATCTTAAAAAAAATTTTTAAAGAAAAATGAGGTAACCATAATAGTTGTTAATTGTGCGTTGCTATTCATATAGCAGTTTAAAATGCCACATACACAAGTTTACCGGCTAAATTATCCTCTAAACCTGAACACGATAGCTATAGCACTGATGCTATAGTGACGGGAATAGGTAAGGTGGTGGTGGCAAGCCTGGGCGAGACGTTGCAGGACTTCACCACCTAATAGTCACGATGGTAGCGACTCGCTTGGTTAATCGTTTGCCTCTTACGAACTGCCTGGCAGATAGTCATAGTCTGGTCTATTCTTCAAAGGGGGTCCGGACCAACAGGGAGGAAAACTAATACATCAAAATATAGAAAAAATGTAGTAGGTACACCAGTAACACCACAATGCTTTTTCAACAGGAATAGGTAATAGGATGTACCAAACGTTACAGGAGTGTACCACCTAATACAACTGTACTGTACCAAATACAATGTACGACTTAACGAGGACAAATTGGATCTTGTGGACTCTACTGTCTTTTGGAAATACGATAGATAAAAAACTACAGTGGGGACCACATATCGACAAATTAACAAGTAGGACTGAGTTCAGCAGCATTTGCAGTTAAAAAAATGAGACAGATTAGTGACGTAGACACTGCGAAAATTGTGTATTTTAGTTATTTTCATAGTATTATGTCTTATGGGATTCTACTATGGGCAAATTCCGCTGATATAAATACAATCTTTGTTTTACAAAAAAGAGCTGTAAGAGCTATTTACAATCTGAGTCCACGAGTTTCCCTAAAAGAAAAATTTAAAGAAATTAATATTTTGACCGTACCATCACAGTTTATATTTGAAAACTTGATGTATATTCGTAAAAATATTTCTTCATTTAAGAAAAATAGTGATGCACATAATGTAAACACAAAGAACAAAAACAATCTTGCTCTGCATGTATCACGTCTCCACAGAATAAATAACTCTTTTATGGGGCAATCTATACGCTTTTACAATAAACTTCCAAATGCTATTAAAGATCTACCAATACACAAATTTAAAAAATGTATCAAATCTAAACTTTGTAAAAAAGGTTATTATAATATATCTGAATATTTGGATGATAATAAGGCATGGGATTAATTGCTCCTCATAGCAGTCGCATAGTAAGTAATTATAATATATTATTCATAAATACATTGTAATTGTAATTGTAAATACATTGTTTAAAAAATGTATATGCACAAAAAAAGACAAGCCCGCTGAGTTTCTTCCGCCGGATCTTCTCAGTGTGTGGCCGCGTTTCCGATCCGGTAGTAACTCAAAAAACGTTGATTCGTCAAAAGTGCCTGTAAAGGATAATTTGAATAAAAATGTTTTGACTTTGATTCCGACTTTGAATAGTCACGACGTTAGTGACACATAAGTGGGGCTGCACCCTGTTACTCGATTTAAGGGCTTATAGACGCAAAAATACGTGTTTTATACCTTTTTTACGGGAAACACATAATGTTGTCTTTTCAGTTTCCTGACAAAAACTACGTTGCCGGGGATTGTAAAAAGCGTCCGGTTGGCGATAGGCTTGCCACCTATCACATTGTGGGATCAAGTTTCTTCGGCTAATAGTGGGTGCACTTCTTGTACCTTTGGCTACCTTTTCGGGGATACGCGCGTAAAAATACATAACGCGGCATTATTTTTCAATAAAATCTTTAATTTTATAATCTATATTTCTTGTCACAGGAAACAACTTTTAAAAAATCTACATTTATTGAATCAAATGTATAAAAATCTGTAATACATACGCGCGGCGCGGGCGTCCCGCCGGACATGCGAACACACGGACGAACGAACATGAAATCAATGTCAAACAGCCGCGGCGTGTCAGGCAGAAAATTCATGTTTTGCCGCACCTATCAAAGATGGTATTTTTAAAAATACGGGAGATCAATTTACGACGTTTATTATTTACTAAATACGGGTTCCGAAATTTTTACCCATAAAACACAGAGGATTTGGCTACCCTACTTATAAGCCTTCTCTACACTTTTACGATATTCCTAGCAGTAAAATCCTGCTTACATTTTGATTAGTACGAGTGCTAACCAAGATTTAAACAGTTCTTTACATCTTAATCTTAAACACACAGTTTTAATACAAATACTTAGTATTTAGCAAAAAATCAGCGCAGTAAAGTGAATAGACGCTGAATACTAATCACTCGCACTAATTAACGGCTGCCTACATGTGTTTTTCCTTAATACTAAGCACCTGCATTAAACACTCGCACTAATCAAAATGTAAACGGGACCAAAGGCAGAGTATTTATTCTTCAAAATGGACACGGACAATTATTTAAGAGGTACCATTACGCCGGTTACCGTTTGTCGGTTGGTGAGATGAGTGGTGATCGTCATCAGTGCATTTTACAGACCTGATAACGGTTTTTTTTTTTATATATCATAAGATAGCAAACAAGCAGATGGGTCTCCTGATGGAAAGAGTCAACCATCGCCTATAGACACCAAAGATGTTAATGGTGCGTTGCTATCTTGTGGCGAGGTCTAATGCCACATGCATAAGTTTACCGGCTACCTTACCCTCCAAACCGGAACACGACAGCGACAAGCACTGACGCTATTGCGGCAGGAATAGGTAAGGCGGTGGTACCAGACCCGGGCGAGACAATGCAGAACTCTACCACCTAGAAGCCACGATGTTAGTGACTCGATAGCCTATCGGTCGCCTATTCTTCAAAGGAGGCCGGGACCAACACGGCGAGTTATCGACTTTTTCTAGTAATAACCGGAACTGACGGCTTTACGTACCGGTACCGGTACTCATCTAAGAAAAGGAGAGGTAACCTACCACCCCGCCAGACTCCGAGCTACTACTGAGATTTAGTATTTTCGAGAAAACCCTCGAAATAGCCTCAATAACACTTGCCCACCTCGGGGATCGAACCCGGGACCTCATGATCTGAGCTGAATAGTCTAACCCCTAGACCACGAGGCAGTCAATACGATCATGATAAGTTACACCAGAGCTGTCCAACGCACGGCCCGCGGACCGCGCGGCTCGCAAAGTGTTTTAACCCACCGCAACATACTTAAAAATTTAATGTTTTCGTTAACTGTATTTGTGTGTTTTCCTATTTAAACAGTGAGTTGGCTTTGCGGCCCCCCAGTATCTTAAGTAATACCTATTAGCCCAGGATGGTATCTGTTTTGGACAGCCCTGATTATCTACACTATTAATAAGCTTAAATGTGGAGTTATCAAAAGAATAACCAATATCAATTAGTCATCAGTCTTTATTTAATTGGTTTTTCCATTAACAATATTAATTACATTGCTATCAACTTTATATCTGATTACTATTACAATATTTTCCGCAGCCGCGATACACGTGTTTTTATAATTTTCTAGAATAAACCATAGAGTTTCTGCAAACTGGAGACTTTTAGACCAATGGCTTCATCAGATTTTACTGTTCCCCTTAAAAAAATTACGAGAAATGATCTAACCCCAGAGTAAGCAAATTATTTCTTGTAATAAAGGCCTTAGTCAACGATACTAATACTTACAGAGAAATAAATATAAAATACTGGAATATATATAATAAACATCTAAATCTCGAAATACAAACATGTTTGCTCTTCACACAAATGCCTGATTTGATCACACACTCGATCAAATCAACTATCTTCTACTTGACAGTTTAATTTGAAGATATCGTTAAGCCTTTCCAGTATATTTTTGAGCGAAATAGATTTACTACATTACGCGCACTTGGATCTATTTCATATCACAAACCGAAGAGTCTCCAGTCTGCAGGGCCACTTAAAATAATGTGACGGATTTAAAAGTCTTTTGAGTCTTAATTACGAAACTTGGGTTGAAGTTATCAGTTGAAGAAAACAGTGCCACTGTTATGGTGTCAGATCTAGCAGTTTTTGTAAAGACTAAATAAAATGAAAAATGATTTAAATGTACCTTACTTTAGAGATCTTGACTTAATTGAGCTCAAACAATTCCTTGATTAGTTTTATTAAATAGTCGCGTTGAAAGGACTCAAACCTCTTGAAAGGACTTATAGAACTCAAAAGACTAACAGAACTTTTTTGTACTCAAAGAACTTATCGCTCTTAAAAGAACTTAAAAGATTGAAGACTCGAAAGAATTATTAGAATACTAGAGTTTTATAACATTTACTTACAATAGCATAATAACAAAACACAATATAGAATACACTTGTTGCGGTGTCATGTTTACATCATTCCTCCGCGCTTGTAATATTAAATCTTAATAAAGTCAGTATGTAACTCGCCGGCACCTCGATCACGCGCAGCAATAAAATAACAGTTATACTCTATTAAAGACTTTTATTTATAGTCCACAAAAATACACAATTATTAGTTACATGCTCAACACTGGTGACCCCGACGTGAGGACCATTATTATAGGCCTATTACATTACACGGTATTCAGGACCAAGGAGAGCGTTGCACCTTGCAAGGGCGTCGATTATTACACTGCAATGAATACCGCCCCCTCACTCTCTGTGTACAGTCTGAATGTAAACGCGGATAGAGGCGTACATGACAGCTGTTTTTTAAAAAAAAAAGCAGCCATTGCTGTGGCTTCGGTTACATCAATGAATATTATAGAAGAAAAAAAAGGAAGAGGAGAAGGATCTGGGTCAAGCAATACTTGAAATTAAGTCAAAAGCACTCCAATAGGCGGATACTCAGTGCTCTGGAACCAGTGGATTTCAAAAATTATTTAAGAATGTGAGAGGAGGAATTTGAAAACTTATTATATTTAGTAGCTCCGTATATACCTACAAACGACTGACCTCCCTAACCACCCTAAATGTTATTACACTACTCGATCGTAAGGGCGATTAGGGAGCTCAGCAAGGCTTGTTGGGACCGTCCGGTCGCCCTAATTAGAGACGCTTACTCCAGGAATTCTATTACATTGCCCTAAATAAGGGCAAGGGTCCCTGAATACCGTGTAGTGTAATAAGCCTTTTAGGAAAAATTATAATTTTTTAAAAGTGACATTTTGACACGGTAACAAAAACATAATTTATAAATTAAACTGAACGCCCAATAACAGTGTGGCATGCTACTCATGTGAACATAATATATCAAATTTAACATAGTATGCTCGTAAAGTCATGGGTAACTGTACGCAGCGGGTAAGTGTACGCAACCCCTTTATTTATTAAATTGGGAAGAAGAGGTTTATAAATTGATGACATATTAAAGACATGTTGCTCGAGAATTAATTTATGTAAAAAAATCCAAATAAAATCATTCTGTTACTCAAAAAAATATATATTTAGAATCTGGTGCTATGAAGGTAAAATTAGTTGTCATGACGAAAGTTGTCCCAAGTAAATTAATTTTTTTTTGTGTGAATAATTTATTTAAGCCTTTTATTTAGTACAACATTTGAAGCTATGCTATGTCTCAATAAAGTTCGCTAAATGTTGATCAAATTAGTCTACTTAAATTAATAAAAAATCTACAGATTCATTTAACTGCGTACACTTACCCCCAGTATGGGGTAAGTGTGCGCATGTTTAGCTGATCAAATTAAAGCGACATTTCCCCGAAGTGTTAAGATTTTATTGGTTACTTCTTGATTTAATTATTATTTTAATAAATGCTTGATCTGATACATGTATTCATTTCTCATTCATACTTATCCTTTAATTTTGATACTAGTTTTTAAAAAGGTTCGTACAGTTACCCCACATGACTCTACATAGGACTGCGAGTGTTGTTTTTCAAAATGAAACCACTCTAAGTAACTATAAGTAGGGTTTTTTAAGTGTAAGGCACTTTCTATCGCTCAAAAGGGCAAACGTGAGCATACTAGGTTAATAATTTTAGAGGAACTTAATTTAAAAACGCACAACGTTCCAAATTCCATATGTACGTCCAGCAAATGCTCTTGGCGCTTTGCAAACAGCGGCGCGTGGCAATCTTTTTCACCGCGAAGCAATAAAACTCGCGGCTGCCCTCACCACGTATTTATCGCACCACCAGTGCCCGTCGGGCGCCTGCGGCATGGTTTTTTTGCCCGCTATGTGCGTTGGTAGTATAGGATTCCCTTTGTGCTATCGTTCACGATGGAAATGATCGACTCGGCCCGCCCACTATTTGCAAAGCGCCTTAGGAAAAATGACCGCGCCGCAGGTACCCGGCGGACTCTGGCGATATAGCATATCCGTAGTGAGCGCAGCCACGGGCATCGGCGGGCAGACGCTATCTTTATTTATTCGCGATCAACAAGACTCCGTCGGTATACTTCGACCCTAATTTATTACTAGCAAACTTATAAATTATTCCTTGTATGAAACTTAGCTTCTATAAAATTTTTTATGAACTAACTTTTATTCTCTATAACTCAAATATGGTTTTAACACAGCTGCAACCTCAGGCTAGTCACTTCGTCATCTCTCACTAGAATGATGATGATCTCATCTCTCAAGAGATAACAAATCTCTCATTAGAATCAAGCTATATATTACAAACTTTAACAGAAACGTGATATACAGGGTGTCCCAGAACTCAACGTCAAGCCAAAACGGGGTGACAGGATAGATCATAACCATCACGAGAAAAATCAGAAAAAAAATCTATCCCATGCAGTTTGAAAATTATGGGCATTTTAAGAAAAACCTAGAAATTTGGTCTAACTGTACCATTTTTCGGTTATTGTGGTTAATTTTTATTATTTTTGTTCATTTAAACTTTGGAACCGTAACCCTAAATAACATCTCGAGAATCACAGTCTAAAATAATGACACAATTACCCCAAGTTTCCTAGAATTTAGACTATTTGTTAAACTATGAATTTAAAATTTTCAAACTTTGTCGACTTTGAAACACCCTCCTTTAAAAAAAATGTACTAGAGTGCCTTGGCAAGTGCCATTAAGAGTTGGCGCATTTAATCAGGATTGTAAAATGGTACAATACTTGTTAGTTTCATACTAAAAAAAAACGAGTAAAAAATAAAAACCTCAAGTAACTCGATTTTTGCTAACCCATTTTACTCAGTTAAAATGTTTTTTATTCGCACAAGCCCTTGGTAGGTTTTTATTTTACGGTAAAATGATGAGAGATATGGATAGTGGACATGTTTGCCATGAGCGAGCGAGACAGATAGTGACGCCACTTTTACCAAAGCAACAAAATACTAATAAAATAATGAAAAATGTTGACCTTGTTTTGTTTAGGTTTATTGGAATAAAAGTCAGATTTGAAATAACATTTTTTATTATAACAAATGTTCAAATTGTTTACCATCAGCTTCAACACACGCCCTACATCTTCTTAAAAAAGATCTACTTATTAGCCGGGCATATCCTCGAGAGTTGATGTCCTCAGCAGCTTGAGAAATTCGTTCACGCAGCTCGGCTACGCTCTCAATGGGCTTAGAATAAACTTTTTCTTTGAGAACGCCCCAATAAAAAAAATCCAGGGGATTTAAATCTGGGGAACGGGCTGGCCACGAGATAGTGCCTGAACGTCCAATCCACCTTCCCGGATAAACTTGGTCAAGGAAATCTCTTACTTGCACTGCGTAATGCGCTGGGCAGCCATCTTGTTGATACCACATGTGGCGACGATCTATTAGTGGTACGTCCTCTAACAAACTTGGTAAATTTTCTCGTAAAAAATTTAGATAATTCGTGCCATTCAAATTCTCAGGCAGCTCAAAAGGCCCAACAATTTTGCCGTTTAAAATTCCTGTCCACAGGTTAACTTTAAAGCGATATTGGGATCGGTCTTCTCGCATTAAATGTGGATTCTCCACATGCCACTCATGAAAATTGTGTAAGTTTATGTAGCCATCTTTTTTAAATGTAGATTCATCTGACCAGAGAATTTTTTGGATGAATTGGGGATTTTCATTATGCCTCTGTAGCATTGTTCTACAAAATGAAATCCTTTCAGGATAATCTCGAGGGAGAAGACTTTGAACTCGTTGTACGTGAAACGGATGCATTTCAGCTCTTTGTAAAATACGATGTGCTGTGCTTTTGGGTATTCCCGTTCTTTCTTCAATTCCACGAACGGAAATACTTGGGTCATCTGCGACCTCTTCCAACACTTCTTCGTAAGGAAAGCGAGGTCTACCTCCAGCCCGTATTTGGTTCGGAAAATGGCCGCCCTCTGTGAGTGAACGGTGCACATTAACAAACACGCGGTGATCCGGATAGCGCTCTAAATTTGGATATCTTTCACGATAAAGTCTAGCGGCGGCACTTGCATTGCATCTGCATTCCCCATAAATGAGATGCATGTTCGCATATTCTTGTGAAGTGTAGCGCGTAGGCATAGTGATGACAAGGATGTCAACACAAAAGTCCAATTCCAAAAGAGAGAAGCCAAAGTTGCCGGTATGTAATCAACAAGTCCAATTCACAAAAATCCAAGTCCAAAAAGAAAAGCCAAAGTTGTCAGTACTAAATTAACACAAGCGAATACGGAAAGGTGCGCAGTAGACGAATGAGCGAAATGTACTAACTGGTGTCAGACTGGCAGCGTAGCTATTTGCTTGGTATGGCGTCTGTATCTGTTTCATTCGCAATCGTTTAAACGACGCATCTCCGTCTCACTGCGTGGCGTCACTATCTGTCTCGCTCGCTCATGGCAAACATGTCCACTATCCATCTCTCTCATCATTTTGCCGTAAAATAAAGAATCTACTAAAGGCTTGTGCGAATAAAAAACATTTTAACTGAGTAAAATGGGTTAGCAAAAATCGGGTTACTTGAGGTTTTTATTTTTTACTCGTTTTTTTTTAGTATGAAACTAACAAGTATTGTACCATTTTACAATCCTGATTAAATGCGCCAACTCTTAATGGCACTTGCCAAGGCACTCTAGTACATTTTTTTTAAAGGAGGGTGTTTCAAAGTCGACAAAGTTTGAAAATTTTAAATTCATAGTTTAACAAATAGTCTAAATTCTAGGAAACTTGGGGTAATTGTGTCATTATTTTAGACTGTGATTCTCGAGATGTTATTTAGGGTTACGGTTCCAAAGTTTAAATGAACAAAAATAATAAAAATTAACCACAATAACCGAAAAATGGTACAGTTAGACCAAATTTCTAGGTTTTTCTTAAAATGCCCATAATTTTCAAACTGCATGGGATAGATTTTTTTCTGATTTTTCTCGTGATGGTTATGATCTATCCTGTCACCCCGTTTCGGCTTGACGTTGAGTTCTGGGACACCCTGTATACAAAATAATGTCATCATAAAAACTATTATCACTAAATTAATATTTAAATATCACAATTATATAAATCGTCCCTATTGTCTAAATATTTAAAAAACTACTTACTTTTATGAGCAATATTATAATTCCGTGAACGTTTAAAAAAATTGTTGTAGGTAAAAGTGTAGTACCAAAACAATGTGATAAAGTCCCCTATTGAACTATTATTCAAGTAGTCTAGGGTAAAGAGAATCAACTCTGTGAAAAACATAAGGCATCCAAAAGTGGTCGCACTACCGTCACATAAAAATGTTTACAAACAAAGCGGTAAAGTGCTTTTAAATCGAGGCTACTAAGTTCTAGGTGGTAGAGTTCTGTATTGTCTCGCCTGGGTCTGGTAGCACCGCCTTACCTATTCCTGCTGCAATAGCGTCAGTGCTTGTCACTGTCGTGTTCCGGTTTGGAGGCTAATGTAGCCGGTAAACTTATGCATGTAGTATTAGACCTCACTACAAGATAGCAACGCATCATTAACATCTGTAGTGTTTATAGGCGATGATTGACTCTTACCATCAGGAAACCCATCTGTCTGTTTGCTATATTATGACATAAGAAATACGTTACCAGTAAACTGTTAAAATAGCGTTACAAGCGCTGCTAAATACTTATTTATGCTCGACAAACTTACTCCGTCTACGATAGCTATATTCTGTACACAGCTGAACACTTTTGCAACGATCGATCCCTTTATATAAGTTGATCTTCCAACTCTAGACTAGAAATGTAACGAATATTCGGTTACTCTTCGATATTCGGCCGAATATTGGGAACTATTCGGCCGAATACCGAACACGGAATACCTAAAAAAACACATATGTTACTCAAAAAAATAATATATTTTACCAAGAAACATAACAATTAATACCTAAAATTTATAAGAGGTAAGTTGTTGAATGAAAACGTTATTTTCAGCGTTTTTCGACGAGACTTATTCTTTAGATAAGCAGATAGACAATATTTTTAGCAACACAATTCAAAAAGTTACTCAATCTGTAATAAACAAATAATACCTATCGTGAGTCGTGACACGAACAACTCTCTAATGAAATAACCATGCAGCTGACTATTCGGCCCTGCAATAAAGGTCTGGCTTGATATTCGGATTATTCGGCAAAATCACTATTCGTGGCATCTCTACTCTAGACTCCATGCAATTATTCTTTGAGGTAAAGAGACAGTATACTAATACGACATGATTGGTACATACTAGGAACCTAACATATAGTGGCTAAATACATGGACGTACAGAGTGGTGGAGGGAGGGGCAGCTTCCCTTCCCCTAGAATTTGTTTAACTCTCTACTGACTACTATTGTAGATAAAAATATAGTCTTAAAATATTACGGTTAGTTCCCCCCCCCACGGCCCAGAACCTGGGCACGCCCATGGCTAAGCATTGCTTAGCCATTGTAGGCATGCTTAGTAAGCAATTAAAAAGAAACAACTTAGTTTAAGAATAGGTACATGGAGTTTAGTTTTAGACCCTGAAAAGCTAATATCACGTCTCGATCATTTACCTTTCTGAATTAGTCTCGATTTTGCCTGCGAATTAGAACCACGAGTTCGAGTCTAAAATACACTTAGCCACAGCTAATTTTTTAACGACAACATTTTAGTTTAGGGGATTCGATATTTACAGCAATCGATTTTTAATAACCCAGTACGTATATCGTTACTTTCCTGCTATGATTTGTCAATGATTTCGAAAGCATTGTCTATTTCCTCATCAGCTTGGATATCCGTACTGTGTCTTCGCTTGTCCAAATTTTCTTTTTTGATATCGTTCGGGCGTTCGTTTGCCGTACAATTGTCTATATTTTTCTTTATTTCAACGGATTCAAGTTCCTATAAACAAAATTGTCATTATTTTAATGAGTTAGAAAAAGTGAGTATTAAATTGTTCTCGTAAGGATCGAGCACACTAAGACGGGCCGCATCGCCAAAATCCGCCTAGATCACTGTCATACATTTTATTTGAAGTATTGCACACTATGGTGGGGCGCATCGTGGCGTGGATTTGCGCGTCAGATTTCGGTGAACGCGATGCGGTCCAGCACGTCCTGCTGTGCTGAATCGCCACTCGCCAGTGTGCTATGGTCTCCCTGGAGTAATATTGTTTTATGGCTATGACGAGAGTTATTACGCGCACGTGTTCCCTGTGTTTTGAGTATTAATTTCTAAAATTACTTAATTATTGATGAAGAACGATCAATAATTTTAGTTTAAAGCTACAAAGAGCTATATTATTTGCAAGATCCACGTTACGATGACTAATATAGGAGAATAGAGAATAGAACACACACACGCGCGCGCGCACACACAAACACACACACACACAAGCGCGCGCGCGCGCGCGCGCATACACACACACACACAGAGAGAGAGAGAGAGAGAGAGAGAGAGACATACTGACGTCATCGTGAAAATAGTCGGAAAAAATTCCTAGGACCTCAAAACGTGGCCATCTGGTGAAAACTCGATTTTCGAAAATCGGGGTAAAATCAGTACTTTCCTTATCTGCAAATTAATTCTTAACTAAAAATACTCACTTTATTATACAACTCCAAAGATAAAGAATGTCGTTTCTTGTTAGCTTGCCTCATTCTGCCAGATCTTGATATTGACAATTTCCTTCGACCATCCAATGGTGGAGTGAAATTCGCTTTGTCCTCCTCTTGGTCTTCAAATCGAGATTTTCTCCTCTCGGTCGTATTAAATATCGACTTGATAAACTTA
This sequence comes from Apodemia mormo, assembly GCA_036924255.1. Lineage (NCBI taxonomy): Eukaryota > Metazoa > Arthropoda > Insecta > Lepidoptera > Riodinidae > Apodemia > Apodemia mormo. Next base: position 13,356,085 of record JAUPFN010000023.1, read on the forward strand.
GCCATATCAAGCGATTTAGAATTATCTTAGTTCCAACGCTATCTAGACATATTGCACGTTCTAAAAAATTAGATTGATTATTATAATGGAGTTAAGAAATTGTTGACAAAAATAAAATTGCAACGCCAATGCCTATTTGAATCCAAAGGCAAGGCACATTTAGAGCAGAACCTCTTAGCTTCTATTGGATTCGCCCTCGTGTATAAGTACCTCCATAATATCTATTCTTAGAAATTTCTCAAATACTATGCGTTCAAACACAGAAAAGGACTGTCAGTACGCTATATTGCTCCGCATTTTACAAAAACTACATTAATGATGAGTATGGTCAGCAAAAAAATACTAACAAAGGAATTCATAAAAAAAATTGCGTTCTAATTGGTATATTTTTTATTCTGGATCCCATTCGTCCATGCTAGTATACACTAGCAAAAGCATAGCTTTATAAGGGCTCGCAAAGTTATACTATCTACTATCTAGTAATATTGTTAGAAAATTATTTTTATGAGAATTACATTTTTAATGTATATACTTTATTTAAGTCTATAATCTTTTAATGTATAGAAAAATAAATAATGTATTGCATCTCTCGCAATGTATATCTGTTTTGTTAAACTTTCACCTACCATTCTTTGTACATGTCCGAACCAACGGAGCATGCTCTTTCTCATCTTTACACCAACACCTTCTTTCAAGCATAACTTCTCTCTCACTTCAACATTACGAACCCGGTCCGCGAGAGTTACGCGACATTTTTTTCATAGCTATTTGTTTCATCGACTGCGTTGATTATACTTTCATGCCCTTCTAACATACCCAACTCTCACTTTCATACAATATAGTTGGGATAGGCAGGGCAAGACGGGCACCCTGACTTAAAACTGGGCTTTTAAGTAATCTCTCTAACGCTCTATTCACTTTGTTCCCCGCACACATCCCTGCTCTAAACCTAAAACTCCCTTGTGCCTAATACAACATTCCTTCAGACTTCCCTTGCATACTCCTTTCCATGTTTATACACCTTCGTTTAAAAACGTTTAAAATCTGTGAGAGATTTAATCACATGCGCACATACAGATATATACTGACGTCATTGAAAAATATAATCACGTTTCAAGAATCTCAAACCATAGAGATCTGATGAAAGCTCGATTTTTGAAAATCGCGGTTAATAATTATAATTTCCTGCGTAAAGTTTTAAAATCTTTTAAAAATATTTTTAAACATGTTATTTAAAATTTCTCTAATAATACTATACAAATATGAGACAATTTAAACGCAGAAATCTTGCAAACAGTTGATTTCCCACTTCCAGTATCTCCCGCACTCTGTATCAAATCTTCGTCAAATTAAAATTAAATAACCTGAGAAGTATCTAGGTACTCACTGAAACAAAAAAAAATCCTTATCGGTTCAGGCGTCTTCGAATAATCAGTGAACATACTTAAAAAAAGATTCCGACCAAATAGGAACCTCCTCTTTGGGTAGTCGGCTGAAAATAGTGAGTAGCAAAAAATGCTTCGGTACCTAATTGGTGGAAAAATTGAAACCGAGTTTTTTTATTTATTTTTTCACGGGACAAATTACACTTACTGATCTAACCCCAAAGTAAGCAAATTATTTGCTTGTACTATGAGCGTTAGTCAACTATACTAATACATAGAAGTACATATATAAATACAAGAATATCAAATCGGAGCCCCGTCAATTGCGTAGTCAGGGTTGCTAATCACTCGACCAACCGGGCGGTCAAGAGTGGATTTGATGCTACAGAAGAGCAGCAGCAAGGTAAAAATTGTCTTCAGAATTGCATAATTATAAATCACAACTCACAAAACATCAAGATGGCAAGATTTAAATTTTAACATAATCTGTATTATTAGTTACAATTAGCTTACTTATTTTTATATATCACTAATCTGGAAAAAGTGATGACTCAAAATTTGAAGGCGCCTACCCTCAATCGATTTTAACTCGTTAGTTTTATAATAGATGGCGTTACTAGAAATAAGATTCTAATACAAAACGTATCTTCTATCGATTTTAACTCGTTAGTTTTATAATAGATATCGTTAGTAGTAATAAGATTTTAATACAAATTGTATCTTCTATTTTTTCAAGGTCTGTAAAATGGTATTATTATGGTAGATAACATATCAGCTAGACATGAATTTAAACTACTACGTCGAAGCACAAACCTAAAAGTCCGATAATTTTTCCGTAAAATGTACCACAAAAGTGCATAGAAGGTGGCCTAGCGAATTAAAATAAGGTATGGAAATGAAAAGAAAATAGAAAAATACAAATACATTTATTTTTATAAATAAAATGCTTAATCAAATGTGTCTATCGTATTTTAAATCCTCTACACCGCTTATGACGAATTTGGTCATCATTGGTGTAGAATTTTTTGGTCGCCATTAATATGGCATAAATCTAAAGTTAATTGCGTGTTTCATATTTATGTTTATAATGGCATTATTAAAAAAGGTACACTTTATGTATGATATGGAACACTAATATTATTATTATAGAATTATTTGAATGTTATTTGTTATTAATAAATCAGCCCAATTTTTTAACCAAATATTTATTTAGCTGACATTACTAATTTCACATTAAAGCCCCATTTTCACTTGGATTAGTACGAGTGTGATGCCAGAAGCAGCATGCCAAAATTTTAACATCCACGCTAACAAAAGAAAACTTGTTAGAAAAAGAAAATAAGAAAAGTAAAGCCTTCTGCCAAGCCAAGGATAAAAGTAAAGGACAAAATATAACTAAGGGAAAAGGTCAAGGAAAGAAGACTAAAGTGTCGAAGAAGGAAACCGAAAGAGTAAAGAGGAATCAAATTATACTTCTGTTTCAGACGTGGCTACTGATGATTTATGCCAAGACGATGAGCTAGATGATGCTGACGATGCAGGGAATACGTGCTAAATCTGTAACGAATTCGGCCGAAATAATGAGGTTTGGTACAGGTGTACTTCATGTGGTTTATGAGCTCACGCAGATTGTACGAGGTGGGAGTCGCCCAAGAGTTATATTTGCGATTTGTGTTAGATTTTTGTATGATCCTCATTGCCCACAAGGTGACCACAATTACCCTCACCTCAGTGCAATGGGAGTCAAAATAGATTTTTTTTTTTACTTTTATATTTCCTAAAGATGATTATTAAAGTGATCATTACTGATTCCAAATAATAGTCAATTAAGTATATTTTGTAATGAGGCGGTTGCAATAAAGATTTAGTTTAATTTTATTTATTTCAATTATTGCTCAAGTGATCCCCATTACCCCTTCCTACAATAGTATTAAGATAAAAATACGTGAAGACAGCCGTTGATCAGTACGAGTGATAAGCAATCAGCATCTATTCACTTTTACTACGCTGATTACGAATCTATCGCACTGATCCACGGCTATCAGTAGTAGGGATTCGTTGGTTCCCGACCACCCGGGTCGTTGGGTCTGGATCCCTGTTTCTGTCCCACCTGTGTTTCTGACCCACTTGGTGGTCGGTCAAAACTAAAAAAAAAAAAAAAAAAAAAAAAAAATTTGGTGTCAAAATGGGGGTTTCCGGGTACGCCCGATCGATTGCAAGCATCCGTTTTTTGATATCTCGCACGGTTGCAAAGTTAGCATTCCTGGCTCTCCTTCGTTATCTAATCACCTCATTATCATTAAGCTCGAACGCCCGCACACAATCGCACTATTAAAAGCTCATTAGGACGTCTCGCATTGCGTATCACTTGCAACTAATGAATATGGAATAAAATAAATATCATCAAGCTGATTCCCGTGTCGAGAAGGCAGAGCGAGCGTCTTAACGTTCCACTGCGATTCACCTGTTCAGCGGACAAAAGCACGATTATGGCGATCATTCTATTATCATTTTAGCAGCCTGTAAGACTTTTACTTTTTTTTTTCATAGTAATTTATATCATTAACATCGTGAGTACTGACTAGTTGGTGAGTTCTGCAACGTCTCGACCAGGTTGAGTACCACCACCTTGACCCATCTTATTACATACATCATCAGTGCTAGTCGCTGTGGTGGTGCTATTATTACTGGGTCTGTGTGCTTATTAAATATATTCCAGTACTTGTATGCATGTAAAAAAGTATCTTCACGGCCATATCCCCGAAGAGGTAGACAGAGGTACAACTAATGCTCCCACGATTAGCCGAAGATACTAAGTTCCACAACGTGATAGGTGACAATCCCGACCCAGGAATCGAACCTAGGACCTCATGTGGCAAGCATCGTCACCGCACCATTATGCCGCAGAGGTGATTTGTTTGAATGTATTTATTTAGTGTTGTTGACAAACACCCATATTGCATGATGTCTGGGCTAGCAGGATCGGTCACTTCCGGTATCAAAAGCTTCACATGCTCTTAAGGTATGTGGGTGTTTCGCAATACACAAGTATGAACTTCACTAACGATTCATTGGAATGTTGTATCATAATTGCTAATGCGAATGTGATGAGCAACAAGATTTGTAACAGAACGTGTTCGCTAATGTTAATTGCTTAAAACTTCCTATATAAACCTTGGATGAAAGCACATCTACAATATATCAAATAATTATTTTAACAGAGATAGTGCTACATTATTGTAACGTGTGTGTGTGTGTTATTGTGTTCACGTGCTACTTCGATAATATGGATGTAAGTATCTCATTTATTGCTCTTATAATATCTTATATATTAAATATGTGTAATGAATGTAGATATAATATTTTTGTCGTTTCATATTTTTACAATATTATTCATGTATTTCACCGGAGAGGAAAGTATACTTGTATGATGAACGTACACATATTTTTTCAGATTTGGTTAGAAAATAATATTTATACCTACATGCACACACAGAAATGATGTATGTGTTAAATCTATACATATGTGTACTACATGTATACTGAACAGAAATTTTATTCAGTCGTTAAGGCGTGTAAGAACTTGTAACAAATATACACGCACAAACTTTAGATTTATAACATAGTATTAGGATTTTACGTTAGCTATGTCGTAGTGTCTAATATTTGGTATTATGTCCTTTACAGAATTCCTCGAGCATCCTTGAAGAGAACACTTTAAAACATTATTATTATCCACTGTCTGACGACGACGAGTCAGATTTACAATTGACACAGCCATTGAAAATAAAAAGAACACGTAGCAGCAGCAGTTTGGACGACCTATTTGAAAAGCCAGCCAAAAAGAAGAAAAAAATGTCGTCCTGCGTTGGAAGGGCGTCTCGAGATGGTGGAATGGCATACATATCAACCAATACCGACGATGGGGCGCAAGCCACACACTTTGTAAAAATAGAAGTTTACGATCTAAAAAAACTGGCGAGGATACCCCCAACTGATCATTGGAAACATGCAACCACTCGGATTAAATATTATGCGGCAAGTCATAGGCTCAACAAAATCAATGAAGTGATCTATGATATATCTAAGGAAATAGCCGATGCACCTGACGTAAAAAAATATCACTTCGACAAAAATACTTGATATTGTTCTTTCAATGACTGATTTTTTAAGTATGCTATTGTATAAAGTTTCAATGTAATTAGAGATAATAATGTGATTAATACTTGAATACTTAAATAAAGGTTTTATTTTTGTTATCCCATTTGTTTTTTTTTGTATTCCTATGACATACAGGGTAAAATAATACAACGAAATTTCTTTATCAATTATATTTTATTACAGAAAAAGTATTTAAACAAATTATTTACAATTTTATCATTAATAACAGTATTAGTAGTAAACATATTAGTGAAGTTAAACATACATACTCCATAATATCTGAAATATATAAAAACTAGACAGTAAATTCCACACATAGAACTAAAACAATTTTGAATTACTTTATTATTATAATTCCACTTCTTACAATTTGTTACCAAAAATGACTCATGATAACCAGTTGGCTTTCTCCCGAAAGAATCAAAATATTCCCCAACACCATGTTTATCAATGCATATTGCTACCCAATGAGAACCAGGCTTTGTATCAGGATCTAAATTTGATATAGAATAAAAGGGTAAGCTAACATGTACTGGTATACGATTAGCTGCAAAAACATTAAGCTTTAAGCTACCATTAACCATATCCAGAAACTTTTGGATTTCTATAGAATCCATCATAGGATTTAATTTTTAAAAGCGTCTATTTTTAAAGATATGCTGAATGAAATTGACAGTAAATACACTAGCAATATAATATATAAGTACTATTTCATAAATTAATTAAAATTAAGATTAGCTATTATAATCTATAATAACCTCTCTATTTTTGTTTATTTCTATAACATTATCAAATTCTGCATATACTATACAATTTACTGTTGATGACAAAGTGCCTTCAAACCGTACTTCTATTCTAACACTTCCACGTTTTACTAAATTCCAATGAGTTGTAGAGTTTGCACTTAAGTCTGGAGTCATATCAAAAGCCATTAGACAGTACCCGTTTGCAAAAGCTTCTTTAGATATCGAATTACCTTCATTTAAAAAGTGTATACCGGTCCCAGAGAATAATGTATGATAAACGCTGGTAAAAGCATTGTCGGAAAAATTGGGAGTTAATGTTTTCGGTGGTATTTGCTGTCCATCTACATATACACTAAGCAGATTGAGGTTGTTGTGTTTAAAATCGAAGGGATTCGTTTCGAAACTGCCATTAAATGCTTTATTGCTAACGAATCCTATAATACACCTTTTAGGCATTTGCCCAAGAAATACATTATCAAGAACTTTCCCTTGAACACCAGATGGAATAGTTAATACTTTTACTTCAGCTCTAGCAACTGGGTACTTAGCTGTGGTTGTTGCTAGTACTTTTTCGTGTGCAAGTAATATTGATGGATTGATTCTTGCTTTACGGATTATGAGCGAAGCATTTATTATATTAACTTTGAATTTATTTTCTACTGTGGACGATATGAGATTAAAAGAATCTTTCGAACGAACTAATTTTAACCGCATTTCAATACCATTAACTAAAAATTTCCCTTGATTAAATATATCACCATGTAAATGACCTATCATTTCAATAGTTGAACTCTGCTTTGATAGTTGCTGTCGCTTAGCAAATCCTTCGTTAGTTGCGTCACACGAAGTAAACTTTCCTGGAGTATCTTCATACCATAAACCACAGGTAAGATGGGAAGCTTTCGCTGCTGGACCATAATTTAATAAAGTTTCTATATACGCACGATATGCATATGTGTTATTTGGTGGAGAAACAAGTTTCTGATTTAAATAAATATCCAACTGACTAAAAAGCGAGTGTAGCCAATTATTTACAGGTGCAACATTGGCATCGACAGCTAATCTTGATGAATCAATATTTTCTATTCGTGCACTGATACTAATCATTGTGTGTGATAAGTCAATATATTCATCACCAGCACCAGGTATTAAAAACTCGATAGGGCCATCATCAGTTAGCGATGATATCGGACGATATTGCATCCATTGACCACTCTCTATACTTGTTTGTGTTGTCGGTAAAGCAAAGATATCCAATTCTGATTTCACACATTCACAAGAATTATTGTGTAGGAACGCCATTTTTAATTTCCAAAAATATCTTTTTTATTTTTGAGAGCTCCTTTAAGAGTTCTTCTTTGTTTTGATGTCTTCTTGTGAGTGATAGACTTAAGTCTTTGCCTTTTATTTTTATAACCGGATCCTGCCATTATGGAGTCGAGTTTTTCATCAGCTTTTCTTTTTAAATTAGAAGTAGCGGTTCGGAATCGAGTTTTTATCGATTCATCAAGAGGTTGAGCTCCAACCAAATCACTTAGAAGACCAACTCCAGCGTTTAATGCTTCTTTTCCAAGAACCTTTGCGCCACTTTTTAAAATTGGAAATACTGACCTAAATAAACCCCCTAGAAAACTCCCTATGCCATGTCCACGTTGATATGGTGTTCCTTTATAAATTATACCTACACCAGATCCTGCTTGTGCAGAGTAATAGTGATGATAGGGACATACCATTTTTATATATTTAATGTAATATTAAGAACTTATTTTTTTGAAATGAAGCTTAATACATGAGGTTCCAAATTGAAATGGTACTCTTTCACCAATGCTCGTTCTTATATCAATTTCTATCACATCAAATTCCCTACGTAAAACAGGAAGATAGTGTGCAGGAGAAAATACATTAATTTTGTAGGCTCCATAAATATATTTCGTAGGATCTAATGGAATTATTCTCAGTAAAGATGACATTACATCTCCTATTATCTGTGGATGTACTATATCGGAGTAAATAAATAGTTGTGACGGTAGACCTAAATGTAAGTTTATTGGATACTTACCAATATTCTGCCTAACAAAATTTGTATTGGGTTCGAACCCAAGTTGAAGTGACAATTTGGGGTTAGCTGTTATTCGAGTAATGTTACTTGTCATATTTGTTACGGCGACAAGTCTTGATATTTCATCGTGTTGAAACTTTACTTTCCCATTTAATAAAGGATTTGCATTGAATGCGTTTAAGAAGTTACTAATATTTTCGTAGTTTGTTGCTGGTATATGGGATTTATATTCAACGTTAGCATAATCTGTTTTTGAATCGGGTAAATATACTTTTTTAGAAATGTATACTACATTTTCATGATCCTGTACATTTAACATACTACACGGATAGTGACATTCAACTAGACCGACCACCCATTCTCCTTCTAGCTTAATAGTTTTAGGTAGTTTAGTGAAGAAGTTTGCTGTTGTGTTTTCTGGAAAGTAGCCCATGGAGCTGTTACTAAGTAACGTTAAATAAAAACTATTATCCATTATATTTTCTTTAAATTTGATATAGGAACCCAAGTATTAAATTTATTCGGATAACCTACCCACTTCACAAGCACTTCTTTTCTGATTCCAGAATAACGTGAACCTATTATTTTATCAATTTTAAAATACGATGTGGGGTCATAAGAAACTTTTTGTAATTCATTCTCATAAAATGTACCTACAATTCCCTCGTTTAGAATATCTTTTATGGTATAAATCAATACAGGCTTACGTTTTACCGAGGCCACTATAAAAATTTCATCACTCCAATTAGTCTCATAGCCTTTTTTAAATATATGCTTATATTTAGTAATTCTAACGTAGTCGCCTATACTTAATTTTGGATCCTGATTATTGTGTACCATTTTTTTCCCCTGTAATCGTCCTTCGTTGATATTACGCCATACAGTCATTATATTATTAAAATTAACATCAACTGGGCGCATTTTTATAGTCGAATGAAAACTATAATTATAGGAATAGACTAATTCTTGCAATATATCTATGTATCTATATGTATTTTTGTGGGTGAAGTATCGCCACATTTTCGTTTTGAGAGTTCTCTGAAACCTTTCCACTATACTAGCCTTAATATCAGGGTTATTCGTTGTGTAATAATTAATATTCTTATTCATTAAATATTGTCTTACATCTTTTGATACGAATTCGGTTCCCTTATCCGATTGTATGTGACTAGGTGTGGCCTTTGCCTCGCAAAATATGCTCTCAAAACAATTTTTTATTGATTGTGAATTCTTTTTAATTAAGGGTCTAACAAATGCATATTTACTAAATACATCAATAACACACAAAATATAATTATAACCATCATTATATTGACTATACTTTCTCATATCACTTAAATCTACTTGCCAGAGTTCATTTAAGTTTGATAAGATATATCTGTTTCTTGGAAATTTTCTTTTTATAGGTTTATGAAGAGTATAAGTTTCCTGTTTTTGCAGCCATTCTTGAACTTGTTTTCGATTCATTTTACCTTTCATTGCTCTAGTTAATGCATTTACACTACTATATCCCGCCGGATTTGCTATATCATAGTAAGTACTATGTATATCTAATAAGGTGTCCATCTTTCCCAATCTATTTTTCTTCCTGGTTTAGATAATTTCGGTGTATTTAGTTTTGTAGGAGTATTAAGACGAAAATCTTCTACATACAATTCATTCATGAATTTATTTATTTCAGGATTACCAACACATATTAGTGGTACTTTAATATCTTTTAATGCTTTTGCAAACTTTTCCCACCCATCAGGTTTATATTTTAAGGGTCGGAGAGTTATATTTATGAGATCTATTATATTGCTTTGAGGTAAATGTTCTTTGTTGATCACAACAGTACCATCATCATTCCAGGAAATTTTATCGTTATTTTTATAAAGAGTATCTAAAAGAATGCTACCTTTCTTTTTGTAAGTTTTAGGAATAAGTCGTTTCAAATAATCAGCCGTGTAGTGTTTTAGTAATATATCCGGAGATTCCGGTGTCTGTACGTCCTGAACTGGTGATAACTCTTTTACAAATGGAATCATCTGCTTCTCGCTTGTGTTGTCTTTAACTTCTTCAATTGTGATAGGTAACTTTAAAGGTTTTTTATCTTCTTGTATTAAGTGTAAGTATTTCTGTAATTCTTGGAGGTATAATGACCATTTTTCACGATCATCAATTTTAATTTTTAATATTTTTTGCATTTCCTTGTCTAATCTTGACAAAGAATCATCAGAAATATTTTCTCTTTTCTTTAGTCGCTCCAATGCGTCTGGTTCAATCAATATCATTTTCTTTGTAGTATCCATTTTGTTTTTATTTATTTATTATGTAATTCAATAATCCACTTAATACTGTGCTAAGAATAATAGGAAGAAAAGCCCCACCTTTCTGTATAATGATTCGCTTTCTTAACCTATGTTTACCCTTCGACACTAGCAAACGCAACAGCTTTTTATATTTCTTTAATTTAGACTTTTCTGTTTCCTTCAATATTATTTTACCATTCAGAACATTATAAATACATTCACAAATACAGTTTATTTCCTCATCGCTACAGACTTTTAATAAGGCTGTACGATGTTTGGGTTTCAGTGTATGTAAAGCTCTTAATAAATCTTGATGTGTCTTCACTCTTTTCGACATAGCTCTACACTGAGAAATTTTAAGGTGTAAAATAGTTTATAAACGGTATCAAAAAACAACTGCACTGCAGAATGTTACCCGAAGACTTAGTGACATCTGCAAGTTTTCCATCAAAAATTTTATAAAGGTTTTCACAAATAAGATCTAATTCATTATCACTGTAAGATTGTATTAAAAGTTTGCGATATTTTGATTTAAAAGTGTATAAAATTTTTCTACTGGACTTTGCAGTAGACGCTGTTTCACCGACACCATTCATCGGATACTATTAAGAATCTCATCGTTCAAATCGTATTTAAATCCTTTTTTCGGTACATACACTATACAATGTTCATTTAAGGGAAATATTTTCGTCTTAAACCGATATGCGTCATTCGTAGCTTGTTTTAAATCTATCATCAAATACCCATGAGGCTCATTAGTAGCATCTCTGTAAGATTCTTCCACGAATTTTGGATTGTCGGGAAACACCTGACGGGCCAAATGTTTTATTTGTGTCCTATCTCGAGGATTTTTGAAATATATGAGATAGCTGGTATTTAGAGAAATATCTCTCTGACCTCTGCCCTGATGGAATAAGTTTTGGGTTATGTAAAATACACTTAAATTTCTGTGGTGGCTTCCTTTCGTGAAGATATCAACTATACGACCATCCGATTCTCTCATAAGATCATCGATAATGAGTAATTGAGGGTGTTTCCCATTAAACATATTCATATCAGGTATTCCTTGGATATATGTCACATCTATTCTATTATAAAGTGGTTGCATTTCATCATAACACCATAATATTTTATCAAACTTGACATCACATATATCTTTTATGTAAGTCAAAAAATTTGAAACAAAGTTAGACTTTCCACATCCACTAGGTCCAGCCACTATCGATGTGAATGGATGAATAAAGTGAATCATTTTTATTCCGTATTATATTAAACGTCTACCTCTTTATAAACAATAATTTATAATGGCATATGAAGAAATAAAACAGAGTCTTTATATACAAATAAATTTATTGCTCAGAACACATTTATACTATACATATTTTTACACAAATTATTTTATTTATTTATTTATTTTATAGAAAGAAACTTATTACTATACAAAGTATGTCATTTCACTTAAGTGCTACGGAGTTTATATTCTTAAAACTACAGTTACAAATATTAAAAATACTTAAAACTACGTTACATTTATTACAAATTACAAACAAAAATATTTACAATTTCTTTAAATTATCTTATTGAATAATGCCCCCATGCGAGGGTGTCTGTTGAATTAGGTATTAAATACCTTTTAGTATCATTAGAAGACAAACAAATCTTATTAATTTTTTGAGTAAAAACTATGTGCTTAATCGATCTGAATCTATACATTTCCGCTAATTTGATTGTGTTATTCATTAAACAGGACTCAAAATCTTTGAATGTTAATTTCTTAGTAACACTCTTATTAACACCCTTAGCTTTAGTTATTAATTTATTATCAACTATCATTGAATACATTTTTGATCGCAACCCAACAAATTCACGAAATATTTGCCCATTATTTTCATCTTTGAAAACCCCGATTTTTTTCTTGTTTATCAGGTTATAATTATAAATATTATTTTCCGGGTAATCTGAAGTATCGAAATATTTTTCTAAATCTGGTTTAATATCACTGTAAAAGTTTTTCGTATATATTTGGTATATTAAACTATCTGTATCAGTATATAGTAATTTTGGGCTTAAAAACTTACTTTTCATATAGGTGTAATGAAAATCAAACATTAAGGTTTTTGAAATATCCAGTATACAAAATCCGAGATATATTGGTTTATTGTATTCAAGTTTTACCTTTTTGAGTTGAACAGCTACTAAGTTTTCGGAAAATATAGAAAGACTATGAAATTCGGGACGTGCAATAAGTGATTGAGCTCCTTGGGTCTTTCCAAGATTTTCCCAATGGGTAAGTAACTTAACATCAACTCTTTTTTCTATGTTTTCCATCGTTTTACCAAATATTGAATTATTCATTAACTTATAGAAATCTTTTTCAAACTCATTTTTTGATAAAGTTCGAAGAGATGTGTTAAGATCTATGTATTGTTTTAACCAAGGACTTTGTCTAAATTTTAAAATTCTATGAACCTTTTTAAGTATTAAGCCCAGTGACAAACACTGTTTAAGATTTCGGTAATGAATTACGTATTTTGTTTTATTATTTAAATTTGTTACTAATTTGGGGTGAATAGATTGGTCTGTGCAAATACGTTCAGGACATAAAGGTAAATCTGAGTGAGTATCATGTAGGTTTTCAGGATATTCCAAATCTACTTCTACTATGTATCCATAATCAGAATCGTCAGAAACATCGAATTTTGTGTTGACATCTACCCATTCAAAGTTATTTATTGGAAGATATTGTGACATTGCCCACCCATATAAATTATTGGCATCCAAATATATCAGATAGGAATCAGGTTGTTCCTTATTATAATCTTCCATGTATTGATTGTTTGCTTTAGCATAGCGATTACTACACTGTGAAATACCACCTCGTATACCTGATTTTAAAAAAGAAATTATCTCAAAGTCTGTTAATAACTCCAATTCCACTTTTGTTAATTTCATCATGGCATCCCAACTTAACCCTGGTGCTGTGTAATAGTGACATGGATCCAAATAGTAAGTAGTTAAACATACATTTCTAAAATTCTCGAATACATCGGTCAGCAATAAAACATCTGTTTTTAAATATAGATCGGAATAATCACCCATATTTTTACATTTAAAATGTTGCCACACGTCCTTTGCATGTTTATAATCTTCATCTGACACATTAGAATCGGACATTGAATTATAAAACCTTTCCTTAGGGGGTAACGTTGTTAAATTTAAAGAATGAAATGATTGCATTTGTTCATACGGATAAATTCCTTTTCGCTTTACACGTACAAAGTCCTCATTATTTGGAAAGTTTTTACGTAATTCAATAAATTGTTCATTATTTAGGTTTTGAGATAATTTTTCTAAACTACTGGACATAAACTTTAAAGAATCTATAAATCGTATACTAATACTACGATTGTTGATCTTTATAGTTTTTGAAAAAGATATGTATTTTTCTTTGTTTTGTGGTATTACTTGAATGTTACCTTCAACTACGTGTAAAGCACGGACTATAAAGTGAGCATCATAATGGCTCATGTTATGTAATATGACTGGTACAAAGTCAGGCGTTACATATTTCTTACCACAAATTGTATGTGCAAAACCTTTAAATTCGCCAGTATATGAATCATACACGGTGAAATCTTCACAATTTAAATCTAAATCACAAACGTAACATTTACTATCATGTGTTGTAAAGTTTACATTTTGTTCAGATAGTGGTTTTGGTGATTTGCGGAAAGTGTTACGTTCTAAAATGTTTTCTAAATCTTTAATTAAACTCTGAATAAATACACACTCACAATCATTTCCTTTATAAGATACATATTTTGAAATGCTATCATCATATGAACATTTAATATAATAACCAAAGCTATATACATCATGTTTCTGTACATTTTCTGTGTGTGATGCACATGGATTATTCGAACAACTATAAATTGGTCTTAAAAATGATTCGAAATCTGCATATATTACAAATGGAATTTTTAGTTTTCTGTGATAGCTTTCAAATTTTAACTTATTGCTGTGTGTTAATGTACCAAACCAATCCTTCCTTAAAGCATTTACGGATGGAATTTCCGTACGGATTTGCATACAATCACTTTTTTGGTGATTCATTAAAGCATCTTTCTTAGTAAAGAATAGTAAACACCCATCGCAAATAAAAATTGCATTGTTTCGATTAGTAACTTGTTTTGACAATAAACGAGATAAGTTTTTAATGTAGCAATAATGATTAGTGTTGCCATGTGTTAATAACAATAAATTTACGTGAACAGGTCTACGTTGTTTTGTATGGTGTAAAGGCCCAACTACGATATTTCTTTTTTCTTTTTTACTGTACTCTAAACCAAAAACATTAATGCTTAGATTATTTAAAATTTCAAATTTTGAAATATCACGTAATTTTACTGGGAATGCTATTTGATTAAATTTTAATTTATTAGAGTGTTGGCTATAAGCAGTGACTCTATCAGAATGGTTTTGTGCAGGATATAAAGCGGAGAGAATTGCCCATTTGAAACAAAGAACATCTGTGTTTTTCACATTAATAACTGCCTTTTTAGAACGTATGTCACGTGGAAGCTCAATAAAAGAACTAC